>JAPMOR010068394.1:613998-627858 GCA_026543865.1 Argiope aurantia | reverse complement strand
CTTTCAAATTAGGGCCTAATTTCATCTAAAGTTTTGCTAAATTTATTGTTTTTATAATTATTTTAAAGTATTTTTTTTTAATTTCTGAGCATGCTTTCGAACTAGGTCGTAATTTCATTTATAGTTTTGCTAAATTTATTGATTTTTTTAATTATTTTAAAGTAATTTTTTTCTTTTTCTTCGTTTCTCTAAATTTCGAATGGTTGCTTAGGTTACAAAGATAATTATTTATATTAATACTAGTTACTTCAAGTGGTCAGTTAATTACCTCGCAATATTGGTTTTCTTAGTTTTTTTAAAAACTATTAATATGAAAAGTATTTAATTAAAAGTTCGTTTTTTTTATTTAATAAAACTGAAAAAAAGCACTACTCGATTGAATTGTTTGATGAAAAATGAAATTAGTTTGAATTTCATTATGAAAATAGAAACATTCTTACAGATTATGTATTAAATAAAACTAAAAAAATATTAAAATTAGCATATAAACATTTTCGTAACATAATATTTTTGGAAGATACAGCAGAAAAACACCGTTATTAGTTAGCATATTTTAAATAAATTTTAGATTTTTAATGTTGGCAATAACCGTTTTCTTTTTTCCCAAGATCATGTATATCGAATTTCATCTAAATCGATTTAAAAATGTAGAATTCTAATTATAATGTACATACAAAATTTATTTTATCTATATAAATTGTACGTTATTAATATTTTCAATATTTTCCTTATTTTATTGAGAATGCACGTTTTTTGTTTGTTTGCGCCAATTTTATTTGTCAACTACTTTCATCTTTTTCCAAACATAGTTAAACAATTAGAATGTGGAAGCATAATTTTATTAACTTTATTGTGAAGTAGATCGCCTTGTTGTTACAATAATATGCAGTTAATCAAAATGGATTAACTCTTTGATCAAAATTCATTGACTATTTCATAAAAAATTCATTGACTATTTCATCAAAGTTAATTGACTGTTTCAACAAAACTGAATGACTATTTCATCAAAGTTGATTGATTATTAATATGATATGCAATAAATTGGTCGCCGAGGGCGGAAGTTTTATTTTATTTTGAAATTTAATTCTTCGCACTCGTAAGGCGCTTCAATGGTAAACCTATGAGATTGTGTGTGTACAATTCAACACTAAAAGTAAAGGAAAATGTGTGCGTGTGTGTTGGAATTCTGTTGGAAAAGTCGTTAAATCTAGAGTAGTTAAATTATTCGCTTTTAACATAGTAAGGTGCGGAGTTGAAAGGCCACTGAGTTCAAAAACTTCGTTTATTGCCATCTCAAATTGGCCTGCAAAATGCTTGGCTGAAATTCAATATCAGCTTCATATTTTGAGTGCCATAAATGGAACTCACGCGGAAGCTATTTAAGAAATTAAACTTTAATTTTAATTAATTAAATAATCAAATAAAATATTATTTTAATTAAATTAATTACAATTTTGTTGCGTAAAATTGTTTTAAATTGTTTTTCGTAGAAAACAATAAACATGCATTATACAATTTTGTTTTCTTTTTTTTTCAAACATGAAATACTCTCAATAATTTTGGACCATCCTGTAATTTGGAGGGTGGAAATTTACAACTCAGAACGATTTTTTTGAAATTTTAATTAAAAATTAAGCAACATTTTTATTAAAAATTAGTTATTAATTAACAACATTTTAATTGGTTTTCCGCCAATAACTCCCAAAAATTCCACAATATACGAAAATAACTTTAATATCTTATTAAAATTCAAAAAGGTATCCTTTAAAGAGTGCAAATTATTTCTAAATTTTGGCAATTTTTAAAAAAATTATTATTTCTTTGTCAAATTTTGAACAACTGATTAACACTTTTACTCTGAAGTTCAAATTGGTTTCAACGTTCAAATTGGTTCAATCAATTATTTAAACACGTGATTTTTTTTCCATTGTTGAAATCTAAGGGAAAATGAATCTGTTAAATATTTGTGTTGTTTTAATAAAAAGGAAAATTATGTTACTACAGCTCACATATGATAAGACAGATAAAATTATATTTTTCATCACCATGACGTTATGAGATTTGACTCTATCAGAATGTACATGCACGCAGAGCAGGTGTTAATCTATTAATCATTGCGGTTATATATTTTCTCGCAACTCCCTGCTTAAATGTATTTTCTTGAAGGGATAGTGAATATTACATTAAGCATTAAAAATATAATTCAAAGTAAACACAACCAAAATTCTTTGAGAGCTATCTGGACGCGAAAGAAATTTAATAAATTAGCAGAATCAAAAATGTAATATCCAAACTCAATCTCAACACGTTCACTTCACGTATTTATTTAAAATTTTTTAAAGAATTCTAATTTTCTCGAAAAAAATGTACTCAATCAATATTTGACTGGATAAAAGATATATATAAACAACACTTAATCTCTTACAAAGTAAAGAGAGAAAAAAAAGTCTACATTAGGAATGAAGCGAAGTAAAAATTCTCGAAGAAAACTAATTTAAACGCTATCAGAAATTTCCTTTTTAGCTGAATTCGATAATCGTAGATTTAAGTAAATGAATTTCTAGAAGAATTTCGTCAAGCGGGGTCGTTTTTTCAAAATTCATTTACTCTTTGTGGAATACTTATATGGGCTTCGCAATGAAGTGAAAAGTTAAAATTAGTCTTAATTCTGCAAGACGTGATTCTTGAATTAGATTAGTCAACATCACTTCGAACGGTCACGTGATCTTTTTTTCGTACAGGTATGTGTTTCGAGTAAAATTTCTTGTTACAAGGGCATTTTAAGTGCTTTCTGCTTTTAGATCCAGAAGTTTAATTAAAAATGCTTTAGCTGTTTTGAATTAATAATTTGTTTAATTTTAAGCTTCTATTTGTTGTTTTTATTGATAACTCCATAGATGTTTGTTGTGGAAGATGGAAAACAACTTCCAGCTTAACTTTCACGCATACATAGTAGAGAGAAAGTACAGCAATCATCAAAAAATTCGAACTCGAGATCTTGACGAATCTCCACGTTTTCCCTGAGTTCGAAAAACAGATTTTGGAAAATGTCCGTCTGTCTGTCTTTGGCAAAGATAATTAAAAAAACGCTTCGAGCTAGACGAATGAAACTTGTAGTGGTCCTTTACACCAAATTTGCAGATTTATAACAAATTCTGAGCAAAGTCTGTTCAGAGAAAATCTGTCTGTCCGGCTGTTCGAATATAAGTTAATACAATAACTACAAAAAGAAGAAAGCTCGGTGTAAAAAATTCAATACACAAGTTCATCATGAACAGTGTTGTCATATATCAAATGATGAGCTAAATTTATCTACTTGTTTACTGTCGGTCTGTATGTTCAGAAACCTGTAAAAGTGATAATTCGAAAATGACTTAGATATATCCAATTTGGTAGATTATTTTGTGACTTCAAGTGTAGTTTTGCATCAAATTTTTGTACAAATCGGATGGGAAAACGCGTCTAAAACACAAATTCTATCTTTTGACATTATTAACCGGGCATGCCAGGGATTAATCACCCAAAACCTCACCAAGTATCGCACGATAGATTCAGGAATTCCAATTCTAGATAATTCTAGATTCCAATCCAATTCTAATAATTCCAAATTCTAGATAATAATAAAGATTAATATTTTGTAATTATTTGCACGCCATTGCTATGTCAGACGTTATCTGGGACAATACCATTATTAAAGAGTATACGAGAAAGTTTTGAGAAACAGCTGTGGTGAAAGCTTATAAGCCAGTTAACAGCTACGTTACACGAGCAATTGCTTTTGTCTTGTGGTCATGTTATTCGGCTGCAAACCAAGGGTCCCAGGTTCTATCCTCGCCCATATTAATCCGTTACACAGTCTTTGAGTTTTTTCGATTTGCTAGAAGCTAATTAACATGTTCACTTCCATGATTCATGCTTGTAGCTATAACCACTATCTAATGAGATACTTACGTCTTTGCTATAGCTGAGTTGTAAAAGAGAAGAGAATATCCAATTAGATAGTATGTGTGAATCCCAGGAGAATAATAAACTAAATGCAGGTGCGAATTCTGCACTGAATAAGAACGTTTGCTGTCAACCGAAGACAGCAAAATTTCGTTAAATTAAAATTTTAAAATCTTTCATTCACATCATATAAAATTGACATCACATGTAAAGTCTTACATTTTCGTACAGTTTTGAGTTTCCGATGGCGTACTTTTAGAACTTATTTGTTAACAAGCGTTCTAACTAATTCAAAATTTCAATTTTTATCAAGAACACTCTAACGACTCAGATGTTCTTTTAAAAGCAGCTATAAACCGTTCTGAAAGAACAAAACTACATTCAGCAAAGAACACCGTGACAGATTACTTGGAACATAAATTCTTATTCGGTTTATTGTAAAATCATGTGACCAACAAAACCAATGACAGTCTCGAAAAGAAAGAACGTTCCTCTGCATTATATCGCAGATTTACGAATAAATTATTTGAATTGATAAAGAAAATTTAATTAAAATCAATTAAAAGTTTAATTAAAATTGAAATTCGATCAGTTTTTTATGAATAAATTCTTTTTTATTCTGGCAGATTTACGAATAAATTCTTTGAATTTATAAGGAAAAAAAATCAATTAAAATCAATAAAAAGTTTGATTAAAATCGAAATTCGATCATTTTTTACGAATCAATTATTTTTTTACTCTGGCAGATTTAAGAATAAATTCTTCGAATTGATAAGGAAAAATTAATTAAATATTTTTTAAAAGTTTAGTTCAAATCGAAATTCAACATTTTTTTTATGAATAAATTCTTTTTTATTCTGAAAGATTTACGAATAATTTTTTTGTGTTGATAAGGAAAAAATTAAATCAAATCAATAAAACAATAATAATAAATAAAAAATGTGTTTAATTAACATCAAAATTCGATGATTATGTTAGAAAAAATGTCCCAGTTATTTCTAGAATTTTTTTCAAAAGATAGCGAAATTAGAAATGGGCATGCAAGAATTTTAGTTTTAATTCTTAAAATCTTATGATCATCTCATTAGGGCAGTAACTACTTATTGAATCGGATGAATATTTTGAATCAGGTACACAAAAGTATCGGATATGCAAAACTGATACAGACCAAAAGTATCAGGCACGCAAAACTGATACCGCCCAAAAGTATCAGGTACGCAAAACTGATACAGACCAAAAGTATCAGGCACGCAAAACTGATACCGCCCAAAAGTATCAGGTACGCAAAACTGATAAGACCCAAAGTATCAGGTACAGTTTTATAAATTTTAACACCATTGTACACCCCTGTATTTAGAATCGTGAAGTTTTTGAATCAACGGGAAAAGGCAAACCTTAGAGGAAAAAGTGAATCACATCTCTTTTCAGAAAATATTAGATGAGAGATCTACAATCTTTTGGTTTTTCTTTAAGAAAGTAGAAAACTTATTCGATTTGCAACTGAAGGCAATCAATAATAGAAAAGCATTAAGCCACTTTAGAGCTATTCAGGCCGGCGTCTTGGCATAGGGGTAGGGCGTCTTCCTCGTGATCTGGGCGTCCCGGGTTCGAGTCCCGGTTTGGGCATGGTTGTTCTTTCGTTGTTCTATCTGTGAGATGTGTGAATGTGCCCTCCTGTAAAAAGGGGTTGTGCAAGCGAATGAGTGATGCGTGAGTAGCTAAGTCGTGCTCTTGGCCCTAGTTGGCGCTACTATAGAAACAAGAGACGCACCCCCTCAGGCTTAAACTCGGCTGTCTCTGAAGGCGGGCCTTGTCCGTGGCAAGTGCCATAATTACAAAAAAAAAACAAAAAAAAAACAAAGAGCTATTCAGAGATAAAAAAAATATGTAGAACTAAAGAACAAATCTTAGTTATAGAAAGGGCTTGAATGTAAAAGCGACAGGCATCAGTTCTTGGACAAGAATGACACTGATAGATAGCCTCCCGAACTAGTATTTTGTATCAGGCCGAAGCAACATTATCCACCCTAGTCTGCCATTTCTGCATGTTTTATGTTTTATTAACCACCTATAGAATGGGTTTTACTTTTATCATAGTCAATAATTAATTTTTAAACTGTTAAAATTGGACACATAGTTGAAGGAAAGAAAAATAGAAAAATAGTTGAAGGAATGGGTAAAATTATTTTGTGTGGTGTTTGTATCAATAAATATATTTCTCTGATTGTTACAAATTCTAACTTTTTATAAGGTCTCCAGATCTTATTATCCCTATTTAGTAAAATATTCTTGATACTGCAAGATTTAAATAAAAAAACACAATCCATTCTTATGCGATTGACTTATGAAACGTTGAAAATCACAGATAAATTCGGGACCCTGAGAGAGATCGTAAGGGATCGCTCCGAATTGAAATTATACCAAATTGCGTTACTTTTTCAAAGTGTTAGTTAAAATAAATTTGTATATGATTCCTATTTCGGTAAAATAGCTATAATTCGGTCAAAATGAATCATAGAATGACGGGATTTTTTTAAAAAAAATAAATATAAATGATAGAAACAGCGAAATTTATAAAAAACATTCATAATTATTTTTATTAAATCAAATAACATAAAATATTTAAAACAATAAATATTTTTTCAGTTGGAACTTATGTCGATTTCTAGAGATTTAGAAACTAGCTATTGGACCAGGAATAATTTATTTACCATTCTTTACAATACTTATTATAGACACAAAATTGACGGGATTTTCTATAAATAAATGCTATACACTACATATTTACTGAAAAACTTGTAAAATAAAATAAAAATTTAAAAATAATTAAAGAAATTAAACTTACAGACGATTTTGTAAACTCTTAGCAAGAACCTAGTACCTCAATTTGAAAAGAACTATCCCTATTTTACTGTGGAATCTGAAGAAATCTGAGTGAACGGATATCGTCGCTCCAGCACTCTGTCAGAAGCTATGTATGTTGATTCATTTTCCTTTCTTTTAAGATATCACTATCATCGTCAGTATGAAGGAAGCTAAGCCTAAACCATTCATTATCCACGAGAGAAGCGAAAATCGACCACCATACTGGACATTCCTGATCTCGCATGACTGAATAACCCATATCATCGTGCTAGTTCTTTGGTGGCAGCTATATATGTTGAGTCGTAATGACTATTTCGAGTCCTTTCAAGCTTTCATTTAGGCATTTAGCATATCACTATTATCATCAATGAGAAGATAGATAAGTCCAAACCATCCATCAAAGAAGCGAGAACCGACCATCTTATTGGACATTTCTGATCTCGTATAATTGAATGACTCGTGTCGTCGAGCTATTTCTCTGGCGAGAACTACGTTGATGCTATCAACATAATGACAATCATAAGCTACGGTATAACATTTCCACTAGGATGTAAATCCCATCATTGGTATGGCGATAGGTAAAACAAAGCCACTACTTTACCTTCAAGGAAGCGAGAACCGACCACCATACTGGAAATATTTCATCCCTACTTTTGGGGTACCTGATGGGGATGAAAACCTTCTACCCGAAAAGTAACTACGAGTCAGATGTAGCAGATTTATGCTCAGCTGTCTAATTAGTAGATGCCTGAACAGTTTTGCTTGATGCTTGAACAGTTTTTGAATGACGTAAGATACATATAGTATATCTAAAATGTATTAACGATATATTTTTTAAAATGTTAAAAAATATATTCCATTTATATCTGACAGACTAAAGGATATAGACAGATAAGACTTAATCTTCCATAAGATTAGAAAAAAAAAAGCACTCTTCATTATGGATTTATCGAAGCAGAAACTCTTGCTGAAAACTAATTTAAATGCAATCAGAAACTTGCTTCCTCGCTAAATGCGGTAATTGCAGCTTTAAGTAAATAAATTTGCAGGCAGGATGATTCGTCTGGGAAATTTTTTTCCCCTTCCTCGTTTACTCTTAGCAGAATATTTAAACGGGGTCGGCAATGAAGTGAAAAGTTAAAATTAAACTCAGAGATCTCAAGGACGTGATTCTTGAATTAGATTACTTAACATCTCTTCGAACGTCGTCTGATCTCTTTTTACAAAGATTTTTACTTCGACTCGAGTTTAGCGTTGGAAAGCTTCCTATGAGAAACATTCCAGGCACTCTGCTCTTTTTTTATTACCCTTTTTATTATTAATTAGGGTAATTAAAATTGCACTTGTTGATTTATGGCATTGTGGGTTATAGTAATTAGTTTTGAAATATGAGTTTGTTGTCTACTGTTTTGGTATTTCGTCTGTTACTGGAATCGAGATTTGCAATGCTTTCGTTCAGTAGGTTTGAATTAAGTAAAACTCTTGATGTCTGATTTAAGAATTACTTAACAAATTGTTCATACAGTATCAAAAAATTATATTTAAGAAAGTTTTCTATTTAACAATTTTTTTTATAGAATATATATATATATATATATAATGCTAACATAAGTGGTACAGAAATCTTTCTGACTACTTATTGTCGAATGACAAACAGTTAAATGGAAACAAATCCTTATACTAAATTTTCAAATTCTTCATTAACAGTTTTTACAATTATATTTAATGCAAGCTTCTTTTAACCAGCTATAAAATATATCTCGAAATTTTCCGTAGGGGTTTCCGCCCTCTGGCATGTCACTAGAAACACCACTGTCAGGGAGAAAATGTTAAAGAAATAAATATATATAGGCGTTAAAGAAAGTTTAATCGAGCCTTAAGACAGTCCTGAGTCGCAAGATGAATAATTATTATGGCTTTCTTATGAAAATTGATATTCATGTCTTAAAAAACTATTATCTCGAAAAAATTGCTTTTGATTACCTTAAAATTTAATGTTGGAATAGTTCTCCCCTATACTTTCTCGCATGTTCTCGAATAAATTTATCATGACAGAGGAAGCCTTGCATGGCACGGTTTACATGGCATTGTTAAAGCAGCTGCACCAAATCTTTAACCCAAAATGGAAAAGTCTACCAGTGCAATATTTGTACTAGATATGTAAGCACAGAAAGAAAATTATACTGATAAGCTGTATTTCCTGTAAGGAACCAGCGGGAGTCCCCCCAAAACTTTCTTGCACGCTTTCTAATAAACCTGTCATGCTGGATAATGACTTAAATGGTATTGGAGTACAATAGTTACGAAATGTTAATTTTCGGCATGAGTTTAGCATTTTTATTGAGTGTATCGTGTCATCTTTGGCGAGTTATTTTGCGAGTATTCCCTGGCATGCGTTAATAGCATTAAAAATCGAATTTGTGTTTTGGACACATTTTTCTCAATCGATTGAAACAAAAAGTTGACACAAGACTATATTTGGCAGTCACAATTTGCAATACCAGATTTTGTCATTGCGTATTTGAATTACTGCATTTATGTGTTTTTTGAAAGTACAAGCTGGTAATTAGGCTCAAAATTTTACACTTTTAATTTTAGATCTGTGTACCAAATCTCATCTATCTTGCTCTCTTCGTTTTGTAGATATCATGTTAAATTTTATTAGAAAAGTCAGATAGACGGACTTATTCTGAACACATTTTAATCAAAATTTGATAGAAATTAATAAATTTATGTAAAAATTGTATATTAAATTTTAACCGTCTAGCTGAAAGCGTTTTTGAGTTATCCATATCACAGACAGACAGATATTTTTCAAAAATGAGTTTTTCGAACTCAGGGAGATCTGACAAAATCTCGAGTTTGAATTTTTGACGATTATTTTACTTTCTCTACACTACATATTAGAAAAAGTAAAAGTCATCTTAAGAATTTCGTAATAGTCTTACTTTTTCGTAAGACTATTAACAAATGAGTGAAAACTAAGGGGTTGAATATGTCCATAATTAAAAGAATGATAAATGGCAATCTACACTCAAAATCAATATTATTTCATAAAAGTGTCTGTTTATTCAGCAGTCACATTCTCTATATTTACCATCCACATCTAATTTTACCCATTTACATAAAACACATTTTTTTTTTTTTTTTTGCGAAAGAAATATTCTCAAGACTTTAATTAAATTTCTGAATCTGGCAAACAGCCAGATTCTACAGAAAATGAAATATGAAATACTCGCGTGCAATTCACAAACTGGAGATAATGTCGGGAAATTGTAATATTTAAGGTTTTTTTCGCAGTTTGTATCTATAAATATATATTAAATTTGTCCTGAAGCATATAAATTAAAGGGCTGGAAATTCTTAAAATATTTATGGCTGCATAGCAGAAATTGATTTAAAAAACACATTAAAAATAAATAAAATAAAAATCATACATTGCAATTTAATCTCCTTATATCGGTAATCTCTATACATCGAACTTTCTTCAGAAATATTAGATTTTTAATTGGAAAATCGTTTCCATACGACAATAAAATTTCCATTTATACGAAGGAAATATTTTTGCATATATATTATATGTATATATGTATTTTAAATAAACTACTACCATGATTCCATATATATAATGATATGTTGTCGTGTATATATATGATAACAAATGCTTCGTATATATGCATGATATATATGCACATGATTGCGTATATATATTAAATATAGAAAAATATTTCACTGGAATTGAAATTCATGGAATATGGAAGTCTTTAACAAAAGTTGTTGGAATAACTTTTACGATATTTCTGAATTTTGTACTTCGTAGTATGGAAAATGAAATCCGAATTTGCGTTCTCTACACTTCCCCCCCCCCCAGGTTGTATACTAAAATTTAACATAAAGTTAGAATTTTAATAACAGGCTTTGATGATTTAAGGTATAGTGTTTGTATGCATATGAAAATATAGATTGATAGACAGTTAACCCTTTAAAGAATTTAATTCAAATTCTTATAAAAACCAATTCATTAGATTCTAAAACTGTATTTCAGCTTTTTTTTTATCTATCTAGCTCGGGGATCCCCTCGGAATGAGGACCAGAAGCTTCCAGCATGGTGGTTGGTACACACCGGAGAGTACACGCAAAAATGCAGCTCTGGCTCCTCCAATCGATGACGGGACGTACTTCCTTAGGGAACTGTTGTACCGTGGCCGGTGAAGGTCGTTATGACTCAACCACAGTTCCCGCTAATGTTGCTGTAGCAGCGATTTGGTCATTCAATATTATTTATCCGTATGGCTTTGGGCGGGTCGGAGAGTCAGTGATATGACATCTATCTAGCCTTCTATGTCTTGTAACTATCATTTTCGGTTGATTGGTTGTTGCATTTTATTGGAGGAAGGACCAAGTTTGGCAATGCTTATAGTAGTTTAATTAGAAAAGTGGTGAATATATATGAGTAGGCACAGCATAAGAAAATTAATAATCTTAAATAAATATATGTTTGTAATAACCCATAATGAAAGCAGCCAAAAATTTAAAAAATTATGTTAAAAACTGATTTAAAGATTCATTTAGGTTGCGAGTGCATAATTTTAAGTTTTATAGATATATCAAGAATATTAAGGTTGAAAACATGTATATGAATAAATAAGAATACAGAATCCATAAAATGATAAAATATTGCATATAAAAACTTTTAATATTAAAAAAAATGAACATAACTGCCATTAGGCCAGTTATCAAAATAAAGTCACGTGTACATGGATAAACAAATTTCCAGGGAACGTTATAAAGGGTCAAAGAATAAAGACACGCCAAAAATTATGATGTTCTGGCAAATACGGTACTATTAGTTTTGAAAATCATTATTTATATATATTTAAATAAAAATTTTTTAAAGGATGAATTCTCTTTAATTATTCTTTAATACTAAAATATAACTAGTTAACATTTTTTTAGATTGAAATTTCCAAATATTTTTAAATATGAAATAAGCATTCTGCATTGAAATTTCGCGTCATCAAAAACTGTGTAATCGAAATTTAATATGGGATACTTCAATTTTAATATATAAAGATTCGATTTTATTTAAGCATTATATTCCAGGGAATTCGTTTTAAATCAATTGAAATGGTCTTCACAAAAAGTTCTCGCATTCTAATTAAAAAAAGGTAAATTTGTGTTTTTGACGGCTTTTCCACTTAGCGAATGAAATCAAAATTTAACACAAAAATGCAATTAGATTAACGACCAAAGTCAAGTACCAAATTTGAGATAATTAAATCGCTGTATTTTTGAGTTTTCGAATTTACGTGCTTCTGCAAGTACAGACTGACAGATGGTCAGCCTTTTGTTGGATTTAGCTCAATATTTGAAAGGTGTCTACACTATAGATCTTAAATCTCTTTACCAAATTTTATCCATCTAGAGCTATTAGTTTATCCAATTTTATCCATCTAGAGCTATTTGTTTATCCAATTTTATCCATCTAGAGCTATTTGTTTATCCAATTTTATCCATCTAGAGCTATTTGTTTATCCAATTTTATCCATCTAGAGCTATATATTATTACGTTAGTTTATAATTGAACATCTGGATAGACACACTTCCTCTGAAAGGATTGAAGTCTACAAGTATCTTTGTCACAGATAGACAGATGGATGGACAAAAAGACATATTGCCAAACATGTGTTTTTCGAACTAATAATTCGTAGAGATTCCTCAAATTCATCTCATATTCGTTTCATGATTATTCAAGTTTGAATTTTTCAACGAATATAGAATTTTCTCTCTACTTCGTATATGAGAAAGTAAAAATTCTAAACTGTACCAGATTTTTGATAACATTGCACTTTATTTTAATCGGTATCAAACAATAGAAAGTTATAAATAATACGAAAAATTTAATACTTTATGTACAGAATGACGCAATATTCTGTTCATAAATTTTATATCTCGACGTACTTTTAATATGAATATAAAATTTAGGAATTATAGAAAAGACTCGACTCAATGAAGGTAGAGAAATATCGAGACAGGTTCTGCACATGCGCATTACCAAACGATCTCTAGCTCTTAATTTTGGACTCACACAGACAATATTATCATGTAGAAGAAAATAGCAAGAATATGAATAAATAAAACCAGTCTCCTCAAAATTTTCTTGCATACTCTTTCATAAATATATTTGTGTATTATTAACAGTTAGCCAATAAAGATCAATAGCTACGGAAGACCCTATTAAAGTGTGATCTTTGTGATTTTTTTAGCAATTGATAACTGGAATGCGGATAATACAAATTAAAAAAAATACCACCACCGAATGCGCATTTTAGATACCTTTTTTCGACTGATTAAAATCAACATTTGTTGTCGAACTACAACTGTAGTTACAAAATCATATGCCAAATTTCATATAGTAAGTTATGAATTATTAGGAAAGTACAGAAGTACAGACCGAGACATGTTCAATCTCTAAAGGATTATATCGAAAATTGGACGCATAGCTTCATTTTAAGTGATAAGCCAGTGCACCAAATTTTATCTGTCTAGCTCTTTCCATTACGTAGCGATTGTGGAAACTTTTTTATGGATAATTGGAGTTACAGATGCTCTCTCTTTTTCCTCTAAATTTAATAAAATCTACAAATTTGGAGTAAAAATCAAATACCAAATTTCATCATTCTACTTAAAAGCGTTCCAATGTTATCGTGTTCACAGACAATGAGACGAATAGGCATAATTCCAAGAATTTTTTTTGGAGGTCTGAAGTGTGTACATTCCTCAAACTCCAGAGTTGGAATTTTTTACAATTATTAAAATATTTAGGAATACAATACTTTCTTTTAGTGTACTCTGTATACGAGAAAAAAAAAAAACTATTCCTAAAAAGTTGTGAAGCATTCAAATAAATATTAATGTCCATATACTTACATAAGCTTTATAAATTGGGCAATTGTTATGTAAAATTTACTCAAAACGCTCGGCAGGTCAAAATGTTGGACCTAAAGCTACCAATTTTGGCACGGAGTTACTTCTTTGGTAGTAAGTATA
>JAPMOR010068394.1:568169-601634 GCA_026543865.1 Argiope aurantia | reverse complement strand
AAAAAAAAAAAAAAAAAAATTCCGAACAACCCAATAGAAGCCTTAAGACATTCTGTTCAATGTACTATGTATCTCTCTGATTTTAAGTTGTTCATTGTATTATGCATTTCTGTAATTTTAAGCCATTATGTTCTTTGAATTATGTATCTATCTAATTTTAAGCCATTACGTTGATTGAACTATGTATCTCACTAATTTCAAGCCGTTATGTTCATTGTAATCACATGCATCTCTCTAATTTTAAGCCGTTATGTTCATTGTAATCATATGCATCTCTCTAATTTTAAGCCGTTATGTTCATTGGACTATATATCTGTCTAATTTGCTATAATCATTCGTAAAATACGAAATTTAGTTTGAATCAGAAGTGATTAAACTTCAATTAATACAAATAATTTTTTTAAACCAAGCATGTTATTTTTAAAAAAATATGAATTCAGAAAACAGAAACGTTCGGCACTGAATTCTTACGTGCACTCATTATTTACACAATATCTCAAAGAATATTCAGTAAAAATTTCTCTAATTCATTATAAAATGTATTTTTTCGTTTTACTTTCAAAAGGTTTTAAATGACGTAAATAATATTTTTTTTTATTTTATTCCTGTCAATAAATATGTTTCAAAAAATTATGAAGGCCAAATTTTATACAGTTCTGAGAAATCACACTCTCAGGGATATTCTTGATACTTCAACTTTAAATAAAAATTAGTGGGAGTAATCCCATCAAATATTTCTCGCCAAATTTTTCCAAAATTCGACATGCCAGAGGACGCCTTATCTGACGTTGGCATACAAAAGTGACGAAATATCCACCTTTGGTGTGAATTTAACATTTTTAGTGAATCTATGGTGTCATCCTAGGCTAGATATGTGGTCATTAAATCCTGCCATGCATTAATAGCATACAAAAATGGAATTTGCATTTTAGACATGATCTTCTCATCCGGCTCAAACTAAATCAACCATAGATGCATTTGACACAAAACTGCACTTGAAATCACAAAATCAAACACGAAATGTAATATATTTAAGTCATTGCTTTGTTGAATTATCATGTTTACATGTTTCACAGACGGACAGATAGCCAACCCGTCGCTTGCATTTGGCTCAAAATCTGTTAGGTGTCGAAACGTATAGATATTACGGAATTTTATCCATCTAGCTCTCTTTGTTTTGTTGTTATCGTGATAACTTATATAATACCAGCCGGACTGACAGAACTCCTCTGAACGGATTTTTCTCAAAATTTGATAGAAATTTAAAAATTTGGTTTTAAACAAGTATACCAAATTTCAACCGTGTAGGTCAAAGTGTTTGTCACAGACAGACAGACAGACATTTTCTAAAACTGAGTTTTTCGAACACTGAGAGGTCTTGGAGATTCGTCAAAATTTGGTTTCGGATTTTTTTGACGACTTCTATACTTTCTTTCTACTTCGTACACTAGAAAGTAAAAGAGATACTAATCAAATAATTGTTATATATATATATATATATATATATATATATATATATATATATATATATATATATTACACTTTCTCAAAGTACGAGTGATTGCTAGCCTAGCAATTGCCAAGCCTTTTCCTATCAATCTTTGTTGATATGGTTCGAAATATATATCTATAACATCTGGGTACCGCTTGTTACGAATCAGAATTAATTGCGCGCGAAACCAATATACGATTTTGAATATGGCAACTATACAAAACAAGCAACTATATATAGCAGGTAAATAGAATTGTAAATAAGAGAGAATAAAATGGACTCAGATTAACAACGAGTGAATTATTTCCCATTACGAAGCCACATTTTTGAATCTTATTAGAGGAGAAACGACTGAATGAAATGAAATTCAGATAGAGTCTCAACACCGCTTAAAAGAAAACTAGGAAAATCTCCATCAACCAGCAGGAAATGATCTGCTAATACACATCGATTTATCATGTTTTGAAAAATATTGACTCAAGTTAAAGATAGAGCATAAAGCCCAATATATTCTCCTTTAGATTCAAGCTCCACGTCAAACCATATTGCAGTACACTAGGCAATTTCTAGGTATCAACTGTGTACATGGACTCAAAAGTGTTATAATATTCTAGTATAAAGCGGCACATCAAAGTTTTATCTCTACTTCCCTGCAAATAAATATCAGGCTTGTTGGATTCTCAACCACATCTTTTCACACTCTAAGCAATTCCTTCAAAATGTATAAACAAACATCAACATCGACATCATAACGATTTGGCCGAAGTTCACACGATACAAATCCAACCCCTGTGCTGGAATGTATGTATCTTTTTCTTCCAATATCTACTGCCGTCAGAGACGAAAATACAATAAAAATGATAGATTAGGCCACGGAATATCTTTCAGACGTATTCCACTTCACGGCGACGTCGCAAAATAGAATCATTTATTGCTCGAGCTCAAACCAAAACTTATGGAAGTCATTGTTTTATGCGCATTCTGGATCAGGTCTCTCACATAGAGACGTATAAATAGAAAGCCGATACTTGAAACACATGGAAAAAAAACTTAAATAAATGTTAATAAGATCCTAAGGTTAGAAACTTCTGATGGAAGAATGGAGTATATGTTTATGGATAGAGAGATTTATTAGCTTTGTATACGGTTAATTTTATTACAGGAAAAACATTATTTCCTCTTTTTTTCGCCCCTGTATTTTTATACTTAGTATAGAGAAAGTATAATAATCGTCACAAAAATCGAACCCCAGATTTTGACAATTCTCCACGTTTTAGACCTTCCAGAATTCGAAAAACACATTTTTGGAAAATCCATCGGTTGTACTGTCACAAAGGTAACTCAAAACACTTTGAGTTAGACTTGAAATTTGGTATAAGGTCTCTACATCAAATTTGTAGGTTTCAATCAACATTTGAGGAAATTCTGTTCAGTGGAAGTCCGTTTGTCAGTGGAAGTCTGTTTGAGTCAGTTCAGTGGAATTCTGTTTGAGTATAAATTAATACGATAATTACAAAACGAAGATTTGCTACACAGATTTAACATCGACAGTGTAGAACCAAATACATTAACTGGTTGACTGTCTGTCTCTCTGAAACACGTAAACACTTAACATGTAAACTTTCATAAACATGCAAACTCGATAATTCAAAAACGGAAAAACTTAAATATATCAAATTTAGTGTAGGATTTCGTAACTACAAGTGAAGTTTTGTGTCAAATTTTGGTTTCGGTCGGTTAGGAAAAACGTTTCTCAAACATAAATTCCTGTTCGTTCGTCAAAACATAAAGTCACTTTTAAACGTGTGGCAGGAATGAGTCGACAAAAAAACTTGCCCTGGATGATACGAGAGATTCAGACAAGATGCTAAATGCACGCCAAATGTTAATATTTCGTAACTAATGAATGCCATTGGCATGTAAGGTGTTATCACAGATGACATCTTTACGATAGAGTATGAGAAAATGTTTTGGGGACATTCATTCCCACTGGTAAAACAGATTTTAATGTGTCGAATGCCACGCAGATGAGATGCAAAAGTTTTACATTGTTCCAACAACAGAAAATGTGTGGCATGTTTTTACATGAGAAAGCAAGAAGCACAGATGGAGCATGTAATCTCAAAATTCATATTCAATGTATTTTGTCAAATACTGATTTTCATTTTTCGGTAAATACTCATGAGAGATTTTGGCAACAAAAAGACACATTGGACATTGCAAAAAGTTTTGCCGGATTTAAATATCTAATGTTCATCTGAAAAAACGAGTAATATATATAATATATATTTAAAGTCAATTCCTACTTAGGACAACAATTTTTTTTATTTTAGTTACTTTTTATTAAATAATTACATTTAATATAAATATGTATATACATATGACAGAATTACAATATTAAGTGGTAACATAGAAAGCGAATTTCCTTGCCATTTTACATTTTCCTTTCTATATATGGTTCATTATGTAGTCTTGGCGACTACATAATGAACTACAGACTTCGCTACCATTTGGCGACTCTATTTAAAGCATTAAAAATGAATTAAATTTAATTAAGGAATTAATATTTGAAATGACATAATGAATGAAGAATTACGTCAATTAATATATATAAAATTTTCAATTGAATTACTACTTATTTTCTTGTATTATTTATATATATCTTATATTATTTATGATGATTTATGATACAGGATGTCGAGTCAGTAATCTCAGAGCTTGGCAACAAACTTTGCGATCATTTGGAGACAGGGCGACGGATTTGGCGACTTTGGCGACCCAATAGAAATGACTGGACAAATTTAATTAATTAATATTTAAAAAAAATTGCATCAACATTAAGTGTCGTCCACTACAAGTTTAAAAAAATGTACTTGAACTTGAATGGATGAATAAAAAGTATTTTATTAAGGATTGAAAATTTGAACAAGATATATAAATATATATAGGGAGAGTGTGAACTAATAGAATTAATTGAAAAATCTTGAACCTCCATTCAACGCAATTTTTATTAAGTAAATTATACCATATGTAAAAACTTATATGACTGGAAAAAATCTATATGAATAAAGAAAACATTACGATTGTCAAACAAAAAATTATTTTCTTGAATTTTGGCGAAACTTTTAGATGCCCTTTAGTACAAAATATGCATGCATGTGATCACAATCATTCAGAAATGCAACAAGGTAAAGTATGAGTTTTAGAACACTGATTTATTAACAGAATAATAAATCTCGTTTAAATTTTGAAGCAGATAGGTCGATGAATTTATTTTATGTCAATCAGGCTATTCTTGTGCTTTTGAACGTTTTGCACAACAGGTGAGGTATTTGAGTGCTGTATGATTTTTACTAGAAAATTGTTAAGTTAACATTCAGAAAAATGGAGAAAGTGTTGTTTTTCACCTGGATTTGTCTATTTTTGCGCATAAGAATTCTACATCTCAAAGATAAATATGATTTAATAAGTGATATTGATATAGATATTGCTGATCTCTATTTTATTTTGAATAAAATCAGTCAAAGAAAATGCATGTAAAATATATATTTAATAATCTTGGCTTTATCTAATTAAAAACTTGGGCACAAAGAAGCGTCGTAATATACAGGGTGTTTCTGAACACCACTTACAAACTTGGAAATGAGAAAACATCAATAGGAATAAGAACATTTAAGGAAGGCAGGATCCCAAATGCCGCTTTATAGATATAAGGACAAAGCAAAGATGCAAAGAAAAGAAAGTAGTATTAATCGCTTTATTACAATCAGCTAAAATGGTCTCCCCAAAACTTTCTCGCATACTCTCTAATAAACTTGCCATGCCATACAGTGCCTTACATAGCGTTAGCGTACAGTAGTTACGAAATGGTAACTTTTGGTCTGAATTTAACATTTTTGCTGCATCGATCGAGTCATCCTTGATTAGATGTTTTGCCGATCAATAGTATCCAAAAATCGACTTTCTGCTTTAGACACGTTTTCTCAACTAATTGAAACGAACATTTGACATAAAACTGCACTTGTAATCACAAAATGATGTACCAAATTTGGAATATTTAAGTCATTGCGTTTTTGAACTATCGCGTTTACATTTTTCTGGAACTACAGATCACAAACAGTCAACTTTTTGTTCTATTTGGCTCAAAATCTGATGTCTACAATATAAATGTGAAATCGGTTACCGAATCTTATCTCTGTAGCCCTCTTCATTTTATAGTTATCGTATTAACTTATATTCGAACAGTCAGACAGAAGGACTTCTTCTGAACAGATTTTGATAGAAATCTGCAGATTTGGTGAAAAGATAGTATTCCAAATTTCCACCGTCTAGCTCAAATAGTTTTTGAGTTATCTTTGTCATAGACAGACGGGCATTTTCGAAAAATGTTTTTTTTCGAACTCAGGAGGGTCTAAAACGTGGAGATTCGCGAAAACCTCGAATTTGAGTGTTTGGATGATTACTTTGCTTTCTCTATAATATGTTTACGAGTAAGTAAAAAATAGTAACTAGTTAGAAGCATTAGAAGAGGTGTTCGAAATTCCGCACTTCGGTATTCACGTATTCATAACACTTGTTCAGCAAGGATTGACAAACATTTTCAAAGGGTGCCGTATACACGCCACCTACAATTTTCAAACGTAATGTTATCCTATGGAGAAATGTTTTAAGTCTATTAAGTTTGCTATTGAGGTTTCTTTCCTATGAAGTCAACTGCAATCAGTAGAAGGAATAAAAACACAGGCTTCTGCCAAAGGAATTTTTTCTCGGACTTCTCAAAGTATTTTTAAATATTTATTAAAAGTCGCAAAACTTCAACTTCGCACATTTAAATAATTCTATAAAAAAAAAAATTTCGTAAATAAAATAAAAATAGCAAAATAGCAGCATCAGTATTGCTATCTTCTTTCCGATGCGTATTTTATTTTTTTTAAAAAAATGTGTAAAAACAGTATTTTAGTCCAAAAATTGGAAAAATAATTTGCACTCCCATCCAATGCTCCTTTAACACCTCCCATTCGCGGAGGAATACACTATAAACCCACCCTTTACAATCTGATTTATTATCTGGTCTTCATTAGGTCTTAAAATCTCCCCCTCAGCATCATCTTCCTTCCGCCTTTCTTTCTTTTTATTTTGTTTACCATCACAGCTGTGGTCTTCACAACCCATACTTCTTGGAAACAAATTTAGTAGACTATATTTAAGTATATGATTGTATCTATCTGTAAATTTGCAAATCGTTTATTTTTCTTGCTTACATGTTTGAAATATTGAAGGGAAATTAACGGAATATGGATTATCGAAGAAAAAAATAGTAATAAAAGCAAAAAAATTCCCATTCTGGAAATTAAACAAAAATGGAACAACAATTGTAAATAAAAACCATAAGTATTATTTTCAAGTGCAGGGCCAGCTGCATATTACACAAAGATGCTTTTGTTTATTTGCAATGCGGACGGAGAAGGGGCAAAAAACAGAGAAAATAATTCACGATCCAATATTTTGGCAACAAAAAATGGAGAAAAAATTGACCTTTTACTTTGACTGTTTGTTGCCAGAACTTGTTGATCCCAGATATCCGAGATCGATGAAAATTCGGGATCCTTCTGCTATTATAGAGCCCCCCCCCCCAAAAGGAGAAAACTCAATAAGAATTTTTCAGAAGCTTTTTGTTCTCTGGTCACTTTTATAACTGTACTTTTTTTGTATATAATTCGTTGCTATTTTGATTACGTTTTTTTTTTATCAATGTTTTATATATTTGATATTGTGCATAGCATTTATCTTATTTATATATTTTGCAAAAAATGATAATAAATTTTATTCTAAATGGAAAAGTAATGTTGATTTTATCAGAAAAATAATTACAATAATTAAATTCGTTTAAAGGATGGTAAGATATAAGAAAATCTATATTCTCTTTTATTTACTAATATTTGGATATTCTCATATTTCTGAATGAATTTTCTTCAAAATCGCTATAATCGTTTCTCATAAAAGGAAATGTATGTGTGTGTATGTATATTACATTTGTTCACTAAGCAATATTTTTATCAAAATTTTTAAAAAAAAACGTGTAAAATCATTTTTTTTTTGCTTGCTTGTTAACGATTAATACAATTTAATAGCTTTATTTTATATTTCTGGTTGTGATTTTGCTAATATTTATCAAGTTACGAGCAACTCCGTGCGAGTACTGCTAATTATATTAGTGGTTTGGGAGCTATTTCAGAAATCTTAAATAAAGCTTTCAGAGAAATGTTCACGCATCGTTATCATTAGACTAAAATTTCAACAGCAACATGTCAACAAAGTAATGTTTTTTTAAATCTATATTAACATTTCTGTACCAATATATTTTACTATTAATCTTTCCTCCTATTCATGTATCTACATTGCTTATCTTTGGATAATGAGAAAATAATTGTTTAATGGAACAAGGAAATGCCCTTAATGTAATAAATTATTGGATGTAGATACATGAATGCTAGTGAAATTAATTATATTAGATAAGAATATAATCTGTAATGTGCATAAACAATGCTGAATGAGAAAGTTTTTGTATTAGTTGAACTTTAAATACTTTCGTTTTTCAAGTTCCTATTTTAGTTGAGATTATTGAAAATTAGAAAGATGCATTGCACAAAATGTGGAACAGTATAAGTTTTTTAAACTAGTAGTAAATGTTGCATGTCTATCGAATTTGAAGTTAAATATACACTTATGAGTAAGCGATCAAAAGCAAGCTAAGTTAATTTTAGCAATCGTAAATCTGGATCATAAAAATTATCTAAAACTAAGTTCACTACTTTCATAAAAACCTTTTTCTTATATGACAAAGAAATAATGTTTTTAATGTGTATTGGCATTTCTGTTACAATATATTTTACAACTATTTTTCTTCCAATTCATGGTTATATATAAGTAATCATAATTTCTATTTTGAACGAAGCAACATTTCTACCAAGTTTTTTAATTGAATCTCACTAAACATTTTTTAAAATTTTTGTTACTTACAAATGAAAAAAAAAAAAAAGGCTGATAATCCTTTAGGAATGCGAAACAGTTTTGACTTATTCCGGATGTTAGAGAAATGTTTGCGGTCACTTTACTCTTTTCTTTGTTAAATACAGATGACCATATTATACATATTGTGAAATATTAAGAAAAGAATTCTATAGAAATTAGATTTAATTTTAAAAAAATTGTAACCCCTTTTTTTATTTTCATATTATTTTTTTTATATATTAGTAAAAATTATTACAAAGCCAAGATGAATTTTCAGATTGAAACATTCCAGAATTCTGATACGAAATCCTGGCTAAGCGGATGAATGGTGATATTGGCAAAATCCAATAAGTAAATAAAACAAAAGAAAAGGAAAAAATCATTCAATTAATGGTTTAAAAATTTCGAAAACCAGGAGACACTTAATCTAATATATGCATTTTACAATTTAATTTATTATTCATTTCTTCCAATTTATGTACATTATCATATTAAGTTGGTTATATTCCACGTTTAGAAAAGCTAATTAATAGAATTTATCCTAACATTATTTCCAAAATAACTATATTTATTTTTTCTTTTTAATATGGTACAAATGAGTCATTTAATTAAAATATAGGATATTCTCTTTTTTGCGAAAATAAGGCAGAAATTAGGAACATCCCAGCTACACAGAAACACCAGGTCATATCAAATCCGTTACATGAGTTGAAAAATTCACCTTAATTTTGTTCGTTTCCTTCCTCATTTAAGCTTATTTAATATTTTTAAAAATAAATAATTTACTTATAAAATTTTAAAGAAAATTTAGAGAAATTTTATTAAAATTCGCTGTAGGTACTAAAACTATTGAGAAAAAGGATTGAACCCATTCTTTGGGGATGAGTACGAGGTCTTACATTTTCATCGGCACATAGATCTTGCCCGATCCTCCTGGATTGAAAAATTAATGAACGCAATTATTTTTAAAAATGAAGTCGTGTCAAACGAAATACTATAAATATTAAATTATTCAATTACACCTTCTAAATTCCAGGATTCTCTAATATTAATTAACATAATTATGAAGAGCAATTAAATATCCCAAAATCGAAGTACTTCAATAATTAATCAGTGCTGAGTTCTGTGTTCCAAAAGTCCTTCTAACATTCACGCTGCCTTCGGTACGATTTTCTGTGCAAGCAGAGAAAATCTAAAATCAACTCATAGAGTATCTTTTCCAAACAAGTTTGGGGGCTCATTAACCTCACCAAACCCCTCTTGTGATGTACAAAGATAGTGTCGGTTTTCGAAAAAGAGTAAGGGAAAGTTTTATTGTAACCAGTTCGCTGGGTCGGTTGACCTTCTGAGTGTCATACTCTTCATGTAGCAATATCTCCTGGGAACTAGGAATTCTTTTTTTGTTGGGTGTTATTCGGCTTGTCAATCAAACCTTTTAAGCCTCTTCCGTCATTAGTTTGGTCACGGCCTTATCCCCCCCCATCGATAGGTGGCGCTTTCGTCGACATGGGATTTCTTTCTCTGAATATGGCACTCTTAACTCTGCATTCGTGAAACGTTTCATCATCAACAACGCATTCAGAAATTGGGTATAATGAGAAACCAGCGCATGCTAACTTCAACAGCTCCTTTACAGCGCCACCTATTCATTTGGGACCCTGCTTTCCTATGTGATTCTAATTCCCTTTTAATTTTCCTACTTCCCCTTTAAATGTATCATTTGGGATTTTGAAACACTCTGTATAAGAATAGGAAATGAGCAGGAGAATAAACTTTGATAATCTTTTTTTATTTACAAGAAAATTATATAGGAAAGATTTGACTTCTAGAGGTAAAATATAATTTTCTATGTAGAGTTATATTATACTTAATACTATGCTTCTTTTCAGATTGTATATTCTTTTAAAATCATCTCCCCTAATTACCTGCAACAATATGAAATCCGTATGATTATAATGCCACCTTTTCATTTGTGATTCTTATTTCTATTGATGTTTTCTACCCAGACCCCTCAAAGCTTGTACGTGGAATTTAGAAATGCTCCGTATGAGAATACAAAAATGCATAAGGGAGTTGACCTTTGAATGTTTCTTATCTACAAAGCATAGAAAAAGATTTATTCTTTTTTTGAGATAATCTATAATTTTCTATCTGGAGTTATAATATACTTAACCCTTCGCATACATCAAATATCACTGCAGACTCCACAATGTTTTCACCTTTGCACACACCATAAGTATAATTCATCAGGGGGGAATTTATTTTTACCTGCAATAACCACCACCGTGACCGAAAAAAATATGATAAGGATGATGGATTCCATAGAGAATATCAATCCCGAACATATTTTGCTTTATGGCAGCGTCGCAATATAGTATTCATTCTTCTTTTTATCATTCTCCCCGAGACAGAAAGTTATGGAAGTCATTGTTTTATGCGCATTCTGATTTAAATTGCAAGAAATTGACTTTATGAGGGAGCGAATAAACAAACAAAAAATTGTAATTGAATGAAAGAAGAAGAAGGAAAAAAAAAAACAGCTTTATCTTTCGCTACAATAAATACCAGTCAGATTTAAAGATCAGGAGGTTTTGAGATTAAATTTAAAAAAAAAAGAAAACATTTCTTTATAAGGAGAATTAATCTTTATTGCTCTTGTGAGTGTGATTAGTTTTCTTAGTGGGAAAATCCAATTTAAAATCTTCTTGAGATTTTTAATAGAAATGTATTGCCTCCTGTGAATTATGTTTAAAAAAATCAAAATAAAGCTCCTTCCAACGGATTATTTTACTTCAGACAGATCGATTTCTAATGAAATTAAAAGGATTTGTGCATTTTGAATTTTGACATTGTTCACGCAAAACGGAGTGTACACGGCATGCTTTTAAAAGGAAAGAAAGATAAACTGATAATTCATATTGTTCATATGATTCATATGAAACCAGTCATATTTCTTCCTTGGAAACTTAGTTGTATAGTAAGGAATAAAGTGTATAGGGTTCATATGAATCCTTCGTATGAAAGTCCACTATCCGTTATGACAAACAGTCATAATGGATAGTGGTTGTCAGGTCAATCCTTGCTTGGTGACTCGGGAGCATTGATAACTAAAATGAAAGTTTTCAAAAATACGAGAAATTTAAAGATATCTATTTCTATTAGGACACAAGATATGAGACCCTTCTGGATCTCTCAATTCCCTGTCATGGGAGCTATGAAAACGGAAACATACACAAGAGAAGTAGAAGTATAATGATTTCTGTATTTGGAATGTTGATATTCAGTTTGTTGTCTTCGAGTCCTTAGTGCTATAGTAATTGTTCAATTATGATTTACTGCTTGCGTGTGTTCTCCTGACTTCTGAAAGAGTTGCTTTTTTGTGCACTTTGGTTGCATTCGGTTCGTGCTTTCTTGTGAAATTTGTAGATTTTTTTTCATCATACATCCACGAGAAATATGGAAATAAAAATTTCAACAACAAATTTGCCGCGGAGTTTCCGGAAAGTTTCCTTTACAAATATGTGCTGAAATTTACGTTTTAATATTTTATAGGTTTTGGGTTTATTCTTAGTATAAATAGTTTACAAATTTCTTTAGAATAAGTATATATTAATGTCTCAATTCTTTTTATCATTCTCCCCGAGACAGAAAGTTATGGAAGTCATTGTTTTATGCGAATTCTGATTTAAATTGCAAGAAATTGACTTTATGAGGGAGCGAATAAACAAACAAAAAGTTGTAATTGAATGTAAATAATATGTGTAAGCATACACAGCATACAATAATGTAGGCTCAAACAGTTCTCTTCAAATACTTACATACTCCATTATTTCAATATTTTAGAATTGTTAAGGGAAGTCGTTTGTATTTTAATGGTAAAAAGACTGAAAATAATTCAATTTTTATTTTTCATATTTTTATTTCACAAATTTTAATTTCCGCTTTTATACAAAATTATTTCGTTATCGTCCTAAAATTTGACCTAAACATGATGATGATAACATATGAGATCTCTCCAATAAATAGCATTATGCAATTTGTTTGTTATTGATTACGAAAACTCAGAAATGAAATAAGATAGATGGATGGAATTTCGTTTCAATTCATTTCCCTAAAATAGCACACCGGTATGCATTTAAACGCGAAATACGTCATGTAATATAACGCTAAATAAAAAGCAGAAAACTATTAATGGATAAATAATTAAATGCGACATTTGGAAGATTTTTTTTCTTTCTTCTTCAGGTAACATATGTTTCCTATAGGTGGCCAAACTTTCCCACTTTTTCTTTCAATCCTACTATAGTTCTTTTCACATTGCATAAATCAAATATCTCGTTCACTCTACAACGATCTGATTTTTGCACACACTGTAAACCCGATTCTTCTACTGGAAACACATCTTTTCCTGCCATATATGCCGACTTCAGGAAGAGGAAAGAAAATAGGGTAAAGAGTATGGACTCTGTAGATAAAATCTCTCAGACATATTTTAATCCACGGCAATGCCGTGGTATATATATATATTTTCTAGTTTCTAGTTTGAAAGGAGTTCTAAAGGTAAAGAAGTCATTCTTTTAAGCAAACTCAAAAAAAAAAAAAAAAAAAAAAAAAAACCCCCAAAAAAAAAAAAAATCACGCAATATAAGTCAAAATAGAAAGCAGAATATAAGCAATGATCAAATAATGAAACATTTATCATTATCTAATAATGAAATATTAAGGATTTTACTATTTTAAATAAATTATCAGCTCAAATTCAATATCTTTCGGAATTCTCAAATCTTTCTTTCTACACCTCAACGAATCCTTTCAAATTACACCAATTAAAAATCTCTGCTCACTCTACAACGACTTGACCTTTGCATACATTATAAATTCAATTCCTCCACTGGAAATTCCACCACTTTTTCTTGCACTATTTGCTGCCGTTATCGAATAAAATATGACGGCGGTTACAGATTCTGTATCCCTCTCACATTTATGGCGGATTGACAAAGTAGAAGTCTTTTCTTCAGGTTATAACTTGAGTTGAAACTTAAGGATAAGTGAAGGTAAGTCATTGTCTTATGCTAACCCAAAAAGCGTGTTAAGAAATATGTATCTAAGTAGAAGACGGCACGAAGCCAATGAAACTTTATATAATAATGGCGTATGAATTTTTCATTTATTTTTCTTTTTTTTAGGTAAAATATAATTTTCTATCCACATATTTATTTGTATCTTAACTCTATCTTTAAACTTCATCACAACTGCATTAATTAAATATCACAGTCCACACCAGATCATTGCGCCCATTTTATTTCTAGTACATCGAGTAGAAATAATTTTTCTGGCAGGATTTTCGGCCATAATAAAATAAAATATTATAGAGATTATAGATTCTTTGGAAAATACGTCTTACAAACGTATTTCACTTTATAAGGTTTCACAATGTAGTTTTCTTTTTTTCAATTTATTTTCACTCTCATTTCTTCCTTTAAGACCGAAAATTATCGAATTCATTGTTGTGTGTGAGCACACACACACACATACGCCAAAAAAAGGAAAAACTCACACAATACATGTTATTTAATATAGGTTTAAGTACAGACAAAACATCACCAATAACATTAACATGTGGAGATGTTACAGTTCTTTCTTTAAATAAACTATCTGTTCAGTATTCTTGGCCTTTTCTTACACCCTATCAACAGAACCTTCCAAAATACAGAGATTAAATATTTTTATTCATTCCACAACTATTTGAGCTTTGCAAACATTATGGATTAAATCATTCCATTAGAAATAAATATTCTAAAAACAGAAAACATATATATATATATATATATATATATATATATATATATATATATATATATATTGCCGCTATTATAGAGGAAAATGATTTATTCTGTGCTGAATATCTCTCTCAGATCTATTTAACCTCACAGCGAGGTCACACACACACACACACACGCACGCACGCACGCACGCGCACACACACAGAGAAAGAGAGAGAGAGAGAGAATATGCCAGACAAGATAGGAAGAAGAATTGCCAATGAAGCATTATATAATAGTGGCATCTGAATTTTTCTCTTTTTTAGATAAAATTTCAGATTTTATTTGGCTCTATTGATATCATTCTCCCCTCCCTTTTTTTTTGCTTTTTTTTCAACTCTACTTCAGTTCCTTTCTAACGGCATAAATCAAATATCACAATACTCTCCACAACAATTTGACCTCCGTGCGCATTATGAATTCAATTCCTCCACTGGAAATAAATTTTTCCTACAATATTTGCCGAGCTGTAAACATTATAAATTCTGTAGGAACTTTCCTTCTTAGATATATTTCACTTTTTACAAGAGTCTAAATATAATATTACTTTTCAGTTGGGACCGAAAGTTATGGAAGTCATTGTTTTATGCGCATTCTGAAACAAATCAAGCGATAATCCTTTAAAAAGTTTTCTTGTGCATGGAAACGAATAAATAAAAAGGTTTTATTTTATTGTTTGAAAGAGAAAACGAAGAAAATTATTTTTACTATAGTAAAACCTCAATTGAATTAAAAAAATTAGGGGCTTTTTTTTGTCGATAAAGGAATTATATTTCTGTCATGAAAAGAATAACTTTTCGCTTTATTGGAAATATTATTCGTTTCGTTAATAAGATAATGAACTTCAAGATATGTTTGACAGTTTTTAAATAAAGATGTATAACGGATTGTATGGAATTAAATATATTTGCACCGTTTCTAAAAAAATATAATTTGGGAAAAATTTTTGAATAAAAGAAAAGAAATAAGAATTGACAGGACATATAATTCGAAATTCACATTTTAATCTACCTTTTCACTTTCACGTATATGAAGAGAAAGTATACTAATCGTCAAAAATTTCGAATTCGAGATTTCAGCGAATATCCATTTTTAAGCACCCTGAATTCGAAAAACTCATTTTTGAAAAATTTCCGTCTGTCTGTGACACAGATAACTCAGAAACGCTTTGAACTAGACGGATGAAATTTGGTTTACGGTCTTCATATCAAATTTGCGGATTGCTATCAAATTTTGAGCAAAATTCTTTCAGGAAAAGTCTGTCAGTCCAGCTGTTCGAATATAAGTTAACACGATAATTATACAATGAAGAGAGCTAGATAGATAAGATTTGGTACACAGATTAAAAATCTATAGAGTAGACAGCTATTAAATGTTGAGACAAATTCAACAAGGGGCCCATAATTTCAGAAACAAGTAAACGCATCAATTCAGAAACGCAATAATTTTACTTTATCAAATTTAACACGGGATTTTAGTACGAACAAGTGCAGTTTTGTGTCATATTTTGTTTCAATAGGTTGGGGAAAAATGCGTCTAGAACAAAATTAGATTAATTAATCGCCAAAACACTTATCAAGGATGAATTTCCGCATTTAGAAGCAATGAATTCAAAAAACTTATTTTTCGAAAATGTCCGTCTGTCTGTTTGTGTTAACTATATCTTAAATACGCTTTGAGCTAGACGGAGGAAATTTGGTATATGGGCTTAAAACTAAATTGAGCAAAATCCATCTAGAGGAAATGTGTCTGTCCGATTGTTCGAATATGATAACTACAAAACGAAGTGAGCTAGATAGATAAATTCGGTGCACGGACTTAACATGCATCATGTAGAAAACTATTAAATTTCCAGCCAAATCCAATTACAGGTTGATCATCTGTCGGTCCGTACTTTCAGAAATATGTAAATGCGACAACTAAAAATCTTAAAATATATCAAATTTAAATATATCAAAGTTTATACATGATTTTGCACTTTTCAGTGTGTCATATTTTGGCTTCAATCGGTTGAGAAGAATACGTTTGAAACCCAAATTCTATTTTCGGATACTTTTGACAGCATGCCATAGATTAATCGCCAAAAACTCGTAAGGCAGATTCAATAAAAGAGCTATACTCACGCCAAGGTTTAATATTTCATAGCAATTGTATGCCATGAAAGGTGTTCACTGGAATGACATCTTTGCAAGACGGCATGTGAGAAAGTTTTGGGGAGACCACACCAGCTGGTTTAGATAATGATCTTTTTTAATATTTTTATGTTTCGGTAAACGCTTATGTTAGATTTTTCTAAATTTTAGAAGGCAATAATCAAATATAGAAGGTTTTAAGCAATCGATGTCTCAATAAAATTATCATACCATTTCATTTAAATATAAAGAAAAAGTTCAGAGAGAAGTTCATTTATTGCATTGCATTGTTCTTTTCATAAATTAGAGAGTAAATATGTAAATAATAGTATAGTTGGAAGAATAGTATATATAATTTACTAATGTCATTGTCAAAAATTTTCAATTTTGTGATTTCGACGAATTATTTTTTAGTTTTTCTTTAGCTTAAAATGCACGTATATGGAACAATAGTAATTCTTAAATGCAGTGTTCTAGAGGCTGAGATATAGACAATATATCTATCAACAGAATTTTGAATCCAGATTGAATATTGGGCCCAGTTTGTCTACGAGTTGACTGTCTCTTCATCAGCCCATGTAATAAATAACTCAACAAAATCTGAGAAAAGAAGCAGGCCAGATGAGTGAGTTTTCCTATGTGACTTTTACTCCAAATTTCTCTTATAGAACTAACTTTGTAATAAATTCTTCAACCTGTTGATTGCCACGGGTCGTCTGCAAATTTGATATCTAACAAGCGGAACTATCTAATGAGTTTATGTAAAAAAGGCTGGAATTGTTTCGAATTTCGAAACAGCCCCTCTTAATGAATATGTTGCCGCTAAAGTGTAGAAATCAGTTAATCTGCAGATTTGCTAGCTAATCTGCACATTAACTAGCGTGATCCGTTAAAGTGCGAAAAATTATTTCATTTCTCAGATTACCTAGGTAATCTGCGAATTACCTAAATATGTGCACATTACCTTCTAAGCACTCGTTAATCTGGACAGTACCTATTAGGCACTCGTTAATCTGAACATTACCTATTAGGCACTGGTTAAAGTGAAAATAAGATCTTACCTGGAACATCAGCAACGTTTCTGTACGCTTAAATTAAATGGTGCTTATTTATTTTTTAATATCTACAAAATCAAGTTAATACAGTCGAACAATCAACACATTAATTGATCGAATCAATCATCAGGAGTTGGAAAACTTCAATACAAAGAATAAAACGGTTTAAAATATTATTGCAATTAAGGAAATTTACGTAATATTTATTTATTTTTCGATATCTAAAGAATCGCATTAATACAATCAAGAAAACAGCAAATTATTTGATAGAATCAATCATCACTCGATTGAAAAACTATAATACAAAGAATCAAACGGTTTAACATATTGCAATTACGGAAATGAATTTGCGAAACAGGTGATAAAATTATGCTTATTTAGTAATGCAATCTAAAGATTAGTAACACTTTAAATTGCAAAGTAATTGGCTTTTGCGACAAGCACATTTATTTGTGACACATTTAGATTTGTAGTCACAATTTTTGAAAACTTGCTCGATATCAAGATATCATTTTATTGCTGTTTTACATAAAGATATTTCTACAGCAGGAACAAATTTTGTTAAAAATCCCTCTTTGCAAATTCTGAATTAAGCTCTCGCATGCAATTGTTTTAAAATGTTTGACTTTAAAAAACAAACTTTTGAACTTTAACGATACGGAGACCGTTAATGTGCACATTACCTAGTTAAAATGCGGTAAGTTATTGATTTCTCATTTTAATGGAGCAAATCAGTTAATCTACAGATTAGCTGGTATTAATGGCAACAAATATATCAAAAAAAGTGAAAAGAAAAATCAACTTATTTCTAATAAACTAGAAATTAAAGTTATAACGCGTCATGTTCTTTTTGCGATAAATTAACAGGTTCTATACAATCTTACTGAACTTTTAACCCCTTTCTTTATTACCTAACTAAAACTTTTCAAACTACACAAATCAAACCTTACTATCCACTGCACAACAATCTGGCCTATTCGGATAACTTACGAAAAAGATTCCACCAGTGGAAATATATCTTTTCCTTCAGCATCTGCCAATGTTAGAAGAAGAAATATGGCAAAAATGATGGATTTGACCAATAATATTTCTCTCTTATATGTTTCATTTGACGGCAAAGTCGCAAAACTATATGATTCTTCTTTAGATTTTATTGTTTGAGACGTGACCAAAAGTTACGAAAGTCATTGTTTTTAACGCTCTCTAGCTCAAGTCATATGAAACTGCCTTAAAAACTTATGTCGCATAGAGACTTAGAAATATATTTTTATTATTCGCGAAAAGCCATAAAAATTTCTATTTTCATCACAAAAAAATGTAAAAAAATAAAGTTCTACCGTTGATCGAATGTATATTTGTTATTATGAGCGTCACAAAAATTATGGTGGGAAAAAATTATCTTACAACTTTTTTACGAATATAAACAGGGATTTAGTGTCCCAAAAGACATAAGAAGTGACTCGAGATTTCATCTCCCCTCCTCCTTTATCTTTTTACTTTCTTGTATGTGAAGAGAAAGTTATTATGATCTTCAGATAATCAGAACTCCAGATTTTGATGAATCTCCAAGTTTCAGACCTCTCAGTTCGCAAACCACTTTTTTTTAGTGAGGTCTGTCTGTCTGTCTGTGAGCAGTATTATCTATCTGTCTGTCTGTGTTTCGGGTATTATATATTTTGGCGCCAAAGTGGCCAAATTCGTCGCCAAGTCGCTAAATGGTCGCCAAGTTTGTCGCCAAGCTCTGGGACCTCCGACGCGCCACACGGACTCCGTCCAATCAGATGACTTTAAAACAGTCTTTCTGTTGATGGAACAAACTATGATAGAAAGCCGAATTGCAGGTTTGTAACAATACTTTATCGAATTTGAAACTAAATCGGTCAAGGAGGTGACCGTTCTATCAGTTTGAATTTTCAGAAGTAAGTAAGTGACTTAAAAGTCCTCCCGCTGGTGTGGTGCAGAAATTCGGAAAAGGGGATGCCAACTTCGATGTCGTCCTCGTCATCTGACCACATTTCAAAATGACGAGGTCCGTCCTAATATAACCCTAGTGTTGCTTTAAAAAGAAACGTTAATATAACTGATCTCAACTGAACAGCAGTGACTTAAATATTTGAAATTTATTACAATTTATTATAATTATAATTCTGTGTCAAAATTTGGCTCCAACTGAATTGAAAAAAAAAAAATCTGTTTGAAACGCAAATTGAATTTTTGAGAATAAGAGGGGATTATTTGCCAAGGACTCCACGATAGATCGATGAAAAATACTGGATTCACGACAGAGTACTCTATTTCGTACATATCGTTCACCAATGTATTGCAAGATATTCGCGGTCTTACCCAAGGTCCATAACAATATGCGGGGTAAAAGAGATAAAATCTTTATTATAAAGTATACGAGAAAGTTTTGGTAAGACCACCCAGCCAGATATTTCTATGATTGTAATTTTTAAAAAATGAGCCTTCTACATATCTAAAAAAACACTTTCAGAAAGATATTAAAAATACATCTCTACATACTTTGTCAAGAAATATAAAACTTGCTTCAATACCATTTTCCAAGACACATGGTCTTATTGAGAACTATCCTAATTATACTTTAAGAAAATAATAATTGAAAATCATTTAATGCACAAATCAATCTATACGTAACAAGACGTGACGACTTTCTAATCTGTCTGGTAAGATTTGATTCATGTTATTACGATCAATATATCTGTAGAATTGAGTCCTCAACCTAAATTTCACTTTATTTTACTTTTCTTTTTTTCACTAAATTTTTATGTGAAATTTTTCCGAAAATATGGAAAATATGCAAATACACACACACACACACACACACACACACACACACACACACACACACACACACACACACACACACACACATTGGGTTGTTCGGAAAGTAATTTCGATTTTCCCGACAGAGGATTTAATTGTATTTTTTTGCACCCAACTTCACATTTAAGCCGTATAATTTTTATATGCTTTGAGAGCTCATATAGCAAGGCTTGTGTGTGAAAAATTCCAATTAATTCTACGCAGTAGTTTTTGGTTGGTGCCCTTTTAAATATGGAGAGCGATAAGCAGCATTTTCGACATATCTTACTGTTTTACTACAGAAAGGGTAAAAATGCTGTTCAAGCCAGAAAGAAATGGACCGATGTGTATGGAGAAGGTGTGTTGACAGTACGCCAGTGCCAGAACTGGTTCGCTAAATTTTTTAGACGGTAAAACCTTCACCTCAAATGAGGAGGTCAAAAACCACCTCGATCCGTTTTTTGGCAGCAAGGACCAAAAATTTTATGAGCGTGGAATGATGCTACTACCAGAAAGATGGCAAAAGGTGTTGGACCAGAATGGCCAATATATAATTTATTAAAGTATATGTTTATTATACGAAAACTGTCTATCATTTCCACAAAAAAAGAACGAAATTACTTTCCGAACAACCCAATATATATATATGTTAATGAGAAGGGCTGCTTTTTTGTTTGTTTGTTGAATCACATTTTATTATTTTTATTATTTCGTGGGAAAAAGACCCACAGGGAGTGGTTTCCCCCAAACTTTCTCGCATACTCTCTAATAAACTTGTCATGCCAGAGAACGCCTTACATGGCATTGGCGTACAACAGTTACAAAATATTAACTTTTGTTGCGAATTTAGCATTTTTATTGAATCTATAGTCTCATTATTGGCGAGGTATTTGGTGATTAATACTTGGTGTGCCGCTATTAACACCTCTAAAAGTATATAAAAAAGCACTTGCTGTAAGAAGTAGCACGCAATCGGCAAACGGCTATTAAGTTAACTGTAATAATAGAAAGCATTCAGACCGAACTGAGAGGAGATCTATACTCATAAAAGAGATTTTACTCCATTACTTAGAACTACTGAGAGATTTTCAACTATCGATTGACTATTTCTCTCGGGCTTTTAAAGGCTCCAAGGTAGCGCATCAAATGTTCTAGAACAAAAGTTGGAACTCGAGTTCTAAAGGGTCTATCATAAAGATTTTTGAATATTCATTTTTATCCCCAGAGTCACCCAAATTCGCCACCAAATCAAATGGTAGCCAACTTTTTCTCCATACAGGAAGTTAGGAGACTTACTATAAAAGAAAACAGTATTACAATTTCGTTGTGATATATCATTTCACACCGAAGATACAGAAGACCTGTTTATAATAATGCACTAAATTCATCAATGAGTAATCTATTTGCTTATGAGCATAATAACTCAAAAAGACTAAAGAAATAATAATTCGAGAGAATTACAACTACTGACTGATTATGCCTCTCACGCTTTTATAGCCTCTGAGATAGGTTATCGAATGTTCTAGAGCAAATGTAGGAGCTCGACCTCTGATGGAGCTATCACTGAGATTCTAGAATGTTCCTGACCTTGCATTTTTGTCCCCAAAGTCACCAAATTCGCCGCTAAATCATCAACTGATAGCCATCTTTGACGGCATACAGGGATTTATTGCCAGAAGACTTATTGTGTGTAAGATAATATCACAAATTCTTTATAACATATCATCTCATGCCAAATATACAGAAAAACTATATCTAAAATCTGTATGTAATAATTCAAAAAGACTGAAATTTAAATAAATAATAATTGGCGTGCCTAACCCAATTGTCCTATTGTTCAACGAAGAAAGACGCAAATGAAATATTTGATTATCTTTGCTGTATAGTAAAATATAAAGACAGATGTTGGGCAAGTATACGTCAAACCAACAGGAGAACTCTACCGTTCAGTTCTTATCGAAAACCGATGTATGAAAGAATTTTCTTCTTGTGGCAAAAGATGACGTCATATCTAGTCATATTCTATTCCTTTTCCCGCCACCACACTTTCAATTCTTTCAAACTACATAATTCAAACGTCAACCTTAACTCTACAGCCATTCAGCCTAAGCGCACACACGCTATGAGTTCGAGTCCTCCAGTGGAAATGTATCTTTTCTTCCAATAGCTGACGCTATTAGAGAAGAGAATATGATAAAGATGATGAATTTGACCGAGAATATCTTTCACGGATATTTTTCACTTTATTCTGACATCGCCAAACACTGGTCCTCTCTAGACTTTTATTGTCTGAATTGTGACCGAAAGTTATGAAAGTCATTGTTTCATGCGCATTCTGGCTCTGGACAAGCGAAACTGACTTAAAAATTTCTCGCTCATGGGAACGCGTAAATAAAAAGAAGTTTTTATAGTTTCTTGGAAGAGGAAACAAAAGCCTTTATTTTCGCTACAGTAAATGTCAACTGGGTTTAAAGATTAGGGGCTTTGGAGGACGAATAATGTGTAACGTTTCTGGTGAGTAAAATGTTTTTTGTGTTGTTGCTGTTGTTTAGAAAATTATTAGTTTTGCTGGTGAGAAAATCCAATTTAAGGCATCTTTTACGATTTTTAAATAGGGATTTACTGTCGTGTAAATAAACAAAAAAGCGGTGTTTAGTTTTTACTTTTTTCTTCTTAAATAGAGTGTATGGCATGTTTTTATAGAGAAAGCTAGGGAGAGAAATCATGTGATCTTGACGTTTATGTTTCAACATACTTAATCGAATTTTTGGCTTATATTCTTCAGTAAGGATTAATGATAAAATTTTGTTGAAAGATTAAAATCATACCTGGAATTTGCATGTTTAAAATTTGTTATAATCCTTAACAATTGCAATATTATATCATTTACTCATCAGAGAAGAAAGAAAAATTCATTATAAAAGTTTTCAACTTTTAAAATTTAGTTAACAGACTTTTAACAAAGAGTACTAGAAAAAAAATACAAATTATCTAGAATGTGAAAAACAGTACAGTGTAAGCTTAAATTTCTTTGGTGTATTTCTTCGAATTCTCTTGCATATTATTTTTAAAAAATCAGATTTGTTGAGAGAAAGCTTTATGTGTGACAAATTATTTAGTTTTTCTTATCAGCAATAAAAAAAATAGAATAATAATAGGATCTAGAGATTCTAACGAATCTTTACGTTTCATAACTGCTTGAGTCCGCAAAATGCACTTTTAGCATTATGTAATCTGTGAAATCTTTGTGTCACAAACAGACAGGTCGATATTTTTCAAAAATGTGTTTTTCGAGCTTAGGGAGGTGTAAAACGTGGAGATTCGACAAAATATCGAGTTAAAACTTTTAGCAATTTCTATATTTTCTCTATACTACGTATATGAGTAAGTAAAAATAAATCCTCTTTTAAATTGCTAAAAATTGGGTACTTTCTTTGTCTTTGCATCAGATTTGCAGATTTTAATGAAATTCTGAAAAGGAATCTATTCACAGGATGTCTGCCTGTCTGCCCGAGAATAGGAGAACGCGCTCAATACAAAATGGGAAAGGCTAGATGTATAAAATTTGGTTTACAGATTCAGAATCTAAAGATCAAATTTTGATCAGAATTCGACTGGCGGAGTTGCAGGTCTGTGAGTCTATATTTATTGAATTTAAACGCGATCACTCATAAATGGGACTATTTAAATAAATGAAATTTGGTATGTGATCTTTTTAACTAAAATTGTACTTGCCATATTCCTTTGTCTATGACTTGTCTATGTCATATTCCTTTAATTTATCTAAAAAGACTACTACGATGCATACTCTATTCTATATTATGGGTAGAGGTTGTCTGGTTTTAAGGTCACGGCTTCGCAACTGGAGTGTTTCAAATTCGATACTCATTTTCACCGAAGAACCGTCGAGTAAGTGTGTCTGGTGAATGGTAAATCCGTCAGGGTCGAAAGTCTTCCCGCTGGTGTGGTGTGGAAACGTTTTGAGAGAGAGCCCATCTCAGGTGTCTTCCTCGTCATCTGACCGAGGTTCAGGGTTACTAGGTCCCGAAATAGCCCTATTTTTGCTTTAAAACGGGACGATAATGTAACTAAACTAAACTATTCTAAATTACGCAATGAAACACAACGCCGAGACACTAAAAATAAAAGTTCGTGGCATTCACAATTTTGCCAAAGATTCGAAATTTTAGACGGAGGGGCGATCTACACGTTTATTAGAAAATTCCCAGGTGATCACTTCCACTAGCTTTCTTAAAAACAATCACATATGGAGAGTATAAATATAATGTAATATGTTAGACAATATAAATAAAAGGGAGGCGTGGACATGTGGAATACTCAAAAATTTACTGAAACACATAAAATGATGTGAATAGTTCCTTTTTCATGGATATTTCAAAAGAAATTCGAGGGTTACTTTAGCCTTGCTTCTCGGCAATCAGAACAATTAATAAGTGAGATTGATGAAATAAAATATAAGGAAATTAGGGGAAAAATAGGGAAAAAATGAAGGAAAGGAGAAACATCTGCTATTATTTCTATTCTCAATAAAAGAAAATGTGTATGTGTGCTGGTAATATACAGAATAAGCCCCTAGATCTACGGTGTCTTAATTTGTCACATAATTAATTTGGAAGGTGGGAAGAGGTATCTCGGAGCGACTATTTTCCAATTCATAATTCGTTTAAAAGTAAACGAATTTTTGCCTCTTTCCTTGATAATTTGCAAAAGTATTACAGCACAAATCATTACATCATCTTAAATTTAACAAATGACTAATTAAATAAATAAATAGAAATCTGATTAATAATTTTGAAATCTGATATCGCAAATTTCAAATTATCACGTGGGAAATTATTTTTTAAAGTCACGTGGTATCAATCCGATAGAAAAACATCATATTTCTACAAGAATCATATTTTGCATTAGCTAACATTTAGAAAAGCGATGGCTTTTGACCATTTCAAAATCAATCGTGTTTTAAATTTTTTTTTTCGAGGCTAGAATTTTTTTCTTGGAAAACCAGTTTAAACCGGTTTCAAACAATTTCATGTTTATTATGGGCAGATATTCAGAAAAAGATGTTTTTTTTCCCCATCTCAAATTCTTTTGAGCTTTAAAACTGTTTTTGCCAGGTAGAAAAAAAAATTTAAAATTTAAAAAATCATATATATATATAATTTTTCCCCCCTTTATTTGCCAGACAGGAGAATCGAGTACATGGCGGCATTCGAGATAAGTTGTAACTTTTTGTTGGCGATAAGTCACCAAATGTGACAAACTTCTTTATTAATAACTCTATAAGCAAAATTGATGCCTCAAAAGTGATAAATCGCTAATTTTCTGCCCCAAACCCCCAAACTAGAACATCATTATGTTTTAATAATAACAAAAACTTCTCAATAAATGACAAAAAATAATGTACAATGTTTTCAATTTTTATTCCTTTTTAAAAAAAAATATTTAAAGTGTATTTTAAAACGATATATTTCATAATTGGATTGAAGTGAAACTAATAGTTTCCATTGTTGCTACTAATATTTCATTTCAGCTTCCACCCTATTGCTGATTATCATAATATGTAGATTTGGCTTCATTTTCCATGCTGAGCAGATTTCAGTATAAGGCATGGTTTTAATAAAATTTTTGAAATTTCGATGCATTTGCATTTAATATTTAGCTTCAGAATCAAGCAATGGCCAAAAACTTTTAAGGTTCTTTCATTTTTAAGCATAGCTGCTTTTTTTTTGTGATATAATCATATGCATCTCTGAGAAAACTTTTCGTTAATTTTCTTCAAGAAAATTATTGGCGTATTTTATGAGAATATTTTTATTTATTTTTACTTACATTTATAAGGCACATGATTGTAAATATTATTATTTCTTATTTTAGTTTCGGAGGAATGTATATAGTATACCTAGTTTTACCGAAGGGGTCATTTTGACCATTCGAATAAATATTGTTGAGAATACATACATTTATATTTAAATATGTAACTGCTTGATAAGGACGCACATAGATATAGACGTAAATATGTGTTGGTAAAATGTGTGCATTTAAGAAGCAAGAAGACGAAGCCGAAAGTCAGTCAGAAACTATTATAGGTTGTTAGTAAGAAGACGTGTGGGTCAATGTTTTGGTAGAAGATGATGTTAGAAGAATAAATGGTCTTGAAGACCTACATTAGAAAATAAATACCTTTTTTAGTAAACAAGCACCGAGGAACTGCCTTTTCATCACACCACGCCTCCACGAACATATTGAAAATATAAAAAAAATTTCTACTTTGACTTCATAAATATAGGTCAATTTATATTTTTTCTAATTGAATACCGAAAGGGTTCATTTTGACCCCTTTGGTAGAAATAGGTGTATGTCAACTCACGGTAAACGTAGTGTTAAGCTAATAAATAATCTAAGAACTTCCATAAACACCCATCCTAAAGCCCATTTTTTCAAAATAAAAAAAAACTAAAACCACTTCTGACAAGTTCCTCTTATAAAAGAGTCACACGAGTCACGCAGACTGTCTGAAAAAGAACGTAATCCTTTTCCATCAACAAAGAAATATTGACAGAAGAACCCTTTTCTCTCGGATGAGTTTACTTTGGATTTAATTTCAACTTCGGTGCTCCTAGAAAAAACTGCAGTAAATCCACGTTTTATTAACCAGACATCGACTCGAATATTACCATGGATATTAAATTGACCATTGCAAAGGGGTTGGCACGGACAGCAGAAGTCATCTCGACACGAAGTCACGCGAGGGTATTCGTATTCGCACCACTGGCTGAGTGTACATAAGAGTATTGTGTCCAGTGGCGTGCTCGGGAAAGGAAAAAAAAAAAAAAAAATAAAGTTCTTTTGTAAAAGAAAGAAAGATATATGGGACAGGAAGTCGTGTTCGTTAAAAGTGGTGTTTTATGTCATGAAATAATGATTGAAGAGCAAGAAATGTGAAATATAATTTTATTTATCTAGTGAGCATTTATTTTCATCCTTTAACTTAGATACTAGTTGAAAAATGGTATATTGATGTGAAATAAAATAATGATATGATTAATCTTGGTGTTTTTTAGAGCCTCTCCACAACGCCCTCTACTTTTGATTTCATTTTCTTAAAGTGGACCTGAATCAATATATCGACCACCTTCATTAAAAATGGATGCCAAAAAAATCATTTCACTAAACGACACTTTTAGAAACTGTTTTGAAGATAAACTGTTTTTTTTATACAAAGTGATTCAAAACGTATCATTCACACTTCGTGGGGAGGTAGGGGATTTCACATAGGAAAGTATGACCGCAACCTTCATCTGCATGGACGAAATGGACAAATGAAGTGAACGCAAGGAAACAGCAAACTTAAGTGGTAACGAATGTGACCTTTATTCCAACAAGATAAATTGCATTCGTTAACAGTGTTCACTTCACAGTAGGTGCTTAAAATTGCAACCATATACATGAACACGGGATTCATAGCGCCGTTGCATCGACCACCGAACATTTTCAAAAACTCCTGGCACATCACGGATCTCCAGACCATAGCACAATTGCTGCGCGTGATTACCTAAATCGAACATCTGGAGCTCAATTGAACGGCAGAGGTGGACCGATCGCTTGACCATCCAGGTCACCAGATTTATCACCCATAGATTTCTTTTTGCGCTGGGTCATGAAAGACCATGTGTACGAGACTCCCGTTGACAGTGAAATGGATCTGATTGCTCGAATAGTGATGCCACAGGCATTGTCCTTGATATGCCAGGCGTTTCTGAAAATATTCGAAGGTTTATGCAAAGGCGCTGTGAATCCTGCCTTAGTGTAAACGGTCGCAATTTTGAACGCCTACTGTGAATTTGTACTTTATCTTGTTGGAATAAAAGTCACATTCGTTATCACTTAACTGTACTGTTTCCTTGTGTTCACTTCACTTGTCCATTTATCCATGCAGACGAAGTTTGCAGACATACTTTCTTATGTGAAATCGATTTCCTGACGCATTCCCTTCTTCCTCACGAAATTTGAACAGTAAATTTTTAATCACCCTGCATACAGCGTGATCCTTATTGGTTTTCTTATTCCTTCTAAACGGTGATTAGCAAAGCTATGAAAGTATACCTATAGTAAAATGATTATGCTTAATTTATTGAAGCATGTTATAGTGACCTTACATACCTTGGTACTCTTTCATTAACACCAATCGACAACAAACTTAAAAATTAGTTGTAATCCATCAGTCCAAACATTCATCGTTTAGAAAGTTTTTGTTAAAATTTGCGAGCAATTTCTATGATTTGGTATGCCTTTGTTGGCAACATAGCAATTGGAATAAAATACCTTTTATTAGCTGTTACGCTTGCAAATAAACCCTACAAATTTTCAAATGAAACGAGATGTTATTTTTTAGGTCACCTAATATTATTAAAAGGAAGAAGTTGAACAAAGGGAAAAAGGAAGAATTCGAATAAATTAATTGATATGATCAATATTTCGCAAATAAATATTGGATTTTTATGAAATTGCACAAGGAGGCAACAATAAAAAGAAAATTAAAAAAAAAAACTCGAAAAAATTGAGACAACGAATTCTGAAGCATCTGTTGCAACTGCAGCAAAAGCTATGGTTTTTCTATTCTGTGACAACAGTTTATATGGCATGAAAAAAAGTTTCCTTAAAAAATATCTTCCGCTTTTTTTTTATCGTAGCAGTGATTACAATTCCGGCCACAAAGAAAAAAAGTGGAGAAAGAAGAGAAAGCTTTTTCTTTTCTATTCCGACCCCCCCCCCACCACAAACACACAGTGTAACAGCATAATTAATGAAACCTTTTGGATGCCTCGAAGAATGATCACGAGTGATTAAGTTTTGGATTAGAGGGAAGGAATTTCGATCACGTCTTTTTGAAACCACTTGCGAGGGCGCTTCAAACAAAAGACTACTTCAAAGAGAATGCTCCGCTGTTATGTTGTGGAAACAGCACAAAAGAAGATAAATACAGTGGATTCTTGAATGACGCTTTTCCAAATAACGTTGATTCACAAAACGCAACAAAAATTATAATTAGTTCTCAGAAAAAAAAAAACCCGCATCAAAAGTTTAAAATTGCATTTACTGATATGCGAATATTTCTTATTTGATCGAAATTCTGTAATAGAAATAAAAACCGAATTTTTTATTCTGTCAAATCGCCACGTTTTAGATTTCTCTGAATCCGAAAAAAATATTTTTAGAAAATGTCCCCCTGTCAGTTTGTCTGTGAACACGTTATTAAATATCACTTTGAGATAGGTAAATGGAAGTTCGGCGCATGGCTATTTATATTATATTTATAAGCATCTATCAAATTTTGAATGGATTCTTTTCAAAATATTCAAAGCAAGCTTATCTGTCCGACTGCCCCAGTATGATTGAACACGATAACTGCAAAACTAGATAGATAAAATTTGGTACACAGGTTATCATTTAAAATGTAGATTCATATTATATTTTGAATGAAATTAGTCAGGGGGGGGGGTGAACATCTGCCGATCTATTTTTTGCATGCATTTAAAAGCTATTACTCAAAAGTGCAGTCAATTAAATAAATGACATTCGATATCTGATCCTGTGACTACCCCCGTAAAAATGCGTCCGCCCCGTAAAAAGCGTAGCGACGCATGAGTAGCTAAGTCGTACTCTTGGACCTAGTTGGCGCTACTGTAAAAATAAGAGATGCTGACTCGGCTTAAATCACTGATAGATAATTGTCAGCGGGTTTGTAAAGTGCCATAAGTCATAACACAGAAAAAGAATTAACCGGGTTTTTTTCCGTACAATGCTTTTACTTCACCTGAGAAGAATTCTTTATGAAATTACTTCACCACAACAGTACAAGATACAATTAAAATATGACCTCATGATCCAAATTCTGCAAATTTATCCAACAACACAGAAATGTCCCCTATTTTAAATTCAACAAGACATCAGTTATATTTAATGATGGACCCTTCTGTTTTGGATATGCATTGTTTCAGATTCTGTTTTTCGAAGGATAAATATTAATTATTGACACAAATAATTAAAATTTCATTTCATATCGATTAACATTAGTTCACAAATGATATTACCATATTTCGATGCCTTGAAATCTAACAAAATCGTTGCAAAGAATATCTATCCTTAGATGAATTAATAATAAAAAAAATCCTGCGTATTAGATATAAGAAAGATTCTCTTTAAAAATATATCTTCTCCTTGCTTTTTCCTTCTTATGCTACTGCATTACCGGTTGTAACTCACCCTCCCTCCCCCAAGAAAGCAAGGGGAGAAAAAGGGTGAAAAAAAGCTTTTCCCGCCCCTTCCTCTCTACTCTGAACTATCCACGGTGTAACAGCGTAATTAATAGAATCTTTTTGGACGCCTACAAAAAAAATAAAATACTGTGATTAAATTTGAGATAGTCGATAGAGAATTTCGGCCACGTCTCTTTTGATCCACTTTAGAGGGCTCTCGAACAAAAGAATGCCGTCACTGAGAAAGGAGTTTTTCAGCAATATTTTATAAGTGAAACTATTCAAAACAAGATCATAATTTTGATCGAACGAAATTCGTGAGTTTACAATAAATTTCAAAGCTTTGTTTTACAACAAGACTTATCACAGCGGATAATCTATAATTCGGTTTATTCAGGACTATAGCGGTACCAAATTAACGAGAGTCAGTGTTGTCTCAACACATTTCTCAAAAAACTAATACAGTGCGGTGATGTTTTATGTAAGTTGTGATAATTCTGTGGCAAGAAAGAAAGTGTATATGTCAAAAAAGGCAGATTTGGAACAAAAAAAAAAAAAAAAGCTGAGCATCATAAAATAATTAATTGTGCAAAACATAAATAGGAAAAAGTAAAATGTATGATTGATTGAACAATAAAGTGAAAACATTTAGTTAAAATATGTATGAAATATTAAAAATGCAGCAAAATTGTTGCATAAAAAAATTGATCTTAAGAATGATACTGAAAATGCTGATATCCGTGTTTTCTCTGAAATGTATCTTGTCTGATTATTTATTATTTAAAAAGTTGTATTATCATGCTATATGCGTAGATTTAGAGATCTTCCCTCTTAGAACACCATGTATTATATACAAGATGCAGATATATATAGCTTCTGAAATTTTAACTTCGATTTATTTCATCACGGAATGCATGATTTGTTCAAAAAAAAAATTATTATAAAAGATGCGTCAATATACATCACGACACAAGAGCGAAAGAGGCAGAAAATTTCCCCCTTCAGTGATTTAATATGATATTTTGAAAGGGATTTCTTTGCCATGTGTCGATTTAAGAAAGGGAATCTTAGAATGTGGTAAGCATTGGGGATTTTTATCTCCTCACTTGGAGCGTGAGAAAATTCTGAAGTCAGCAGTTTTATAGAGCACTTGTAGAATGAATTACATTAAAAAGTTCAATTGGATTGGGAAATAAGAAAAATTTTTAGAATGAAGTTAATACGGTTAAATTAAGATAAAAATTTCGCAATTCATTAAGATTTAAATTACATATAAAATATCATTACATAACACACGTGTGCGTAGTATATATAGGGTGATCAGTAAAGACCTTGTACGCCCTTTAAATTCAAAACGGCTTCTCGTACAAGCATAGTCATATCACTGACTTTCTGATCCACCCGAAGGCGCACGGATAAAAAAAGAACTGAATCACCGAACCGCCGCAAGAACAACATTGGCGGGAACTGGGGTTGGGTTCTAAGGGCCATCACCTTCCAGGGTGCAACCCTTCCATAAGAAAGTACGTCCCGCCATCAATGGGAGGAGCCAACCCCCCACCTTTTCGTGTATCCTGCAGAGTGGCGAGAACCGACCCCCATGCCAGAAGCTTCTCATCCTCAATTACGAGATGCCCCCGGGGGGGTCTAATATAAGCAGAAAAGTAACGTGTAGCTATAGTAAAATGACTATCCCGAATTCATTGAGACAGGTTAATACTTTGCAACGGAATAAGAAAGCTACAAAAATAACTCAAAAAATATAAGAGATCTCCAAAATATACAGGTCCAAAATAGTGCTCCATACCATAATAACCCACAGGAGAAGTTTTTGGAATTATCTATACAACTTGCGGACATGTTTATGATTAAAAATGTAAACTTTCGGCCGAATTTCAAGTCACTCTGTATATATAATTAAAAGAATTGGGAATAGAACTAAAACATACAGAAGGAGCACGGAGTTGGTACATAGAATAAAATCAGTGCGCAGTATTTGTTGGGTTTGACAAATATTAGAAAACTTTAAATACAACAGAAGCTATTTCCACGATACTTTAAAATTGAACATAAAATTAATTTAAAGTGAAATATATATATATATAAAATTGAACACATATAAAAGAACATATTCCATGAAAAAGAACCAAAACATAGCAAAGCTTTTGTTGAATCCAACAAATTTTATAAACGTATTTAACACAACAAAAGCTGTTCCCATAATGCAGTTTTATTTGTTATGCCTTCTTTCCCATTGCATTACTACTCCTAAATCTTGGCTTTTCTCGAACTAAATTAAAAGTTAACATGTTGTCTTTATTATACCTAAACACATTTTCCGATAGTCCAAGTCAAAACCAATTAGGGCCGAATTTTAGTTCAGCTATATTAACGTTTAGTTTAGCTATATAACAAAAGCAACTCTAGGGCTGTATTGGGAAGGACCTCGTAATTTTGAACCGCGGTTAGATGACGAGGACGACACCTGAGTTGGCAAACCCCACTTTAAATTTCCACATCACACCATTGGGAAGACGTTCGGCTCGTAAAGATTTAGCGTGCACCAGGCCCGCTTGCATGACGGTTCTTCGGTGGTACCGGATCTCGAACCTGAAGCCCGCCGGTTCCGAAACCTAGACCTGACCATCAGGTCACCGCGGCCCCCTAATTATGGTTGAGAACAATGTTTAAAGTTAAAAGCAATTAGTTGCCACAGAATAATGATTTTCTTCAAATTAGTTTCTAAAATATTCGGAAAATGGAGCAATATTATATTATCTAAAATTGCAGAACTCTTTTAAAATATAATTTTTTTTTCGGTGTACGAAATTGAGCAAGTAGAAAGCATTTTTC
>JAPMOR010068394.1:547678-561776 GCA_026543865.1 Argiope aurantia | reverse complement strand
TAATGTCGATGGTCGTGAAATTTTCTACTAGGATATTCGTTAGTTAATCTGTGACCATCATACCCGAGATATTGTCAACGGAATAATAGCCCGTTTAAATGGATGCGCAAAAACGCACTCATTCTGCTTTATTATTAGTAGAGATTAGTAAATTGGGAAATATGTACATGAGCAAGGTGGAGAGCAGGATATAAGTTTGAAAATTTTCCTTCGAAACTGCATCATCTCTGCTTTAAAAATATTGAAATTGATTAATTGAAAATTTTTTTTATTTCGACATAAGATTATCTTTTACTTAGATAAAAAATGAACCTTAATGCAATCTTTTAATTAAAAAAAATCACGCTTTTCTTACAAATAAATTGTTATGAGTTATAGAATATACGCATGCGCACTTTATCTTACTGAAAAACATATATTTAAATGTTAGATGATGTGCGCAGTAAAGTGCGTAAAATGCTGTGGCATTACCTGAAATGATTCTCGTTGGCTTTACTGTCACATTATATTATAAAATGCCTTTGACGACCAACTGGCTCGAGTAGCAAAATATAAAATTTTAACTGAAACATGATTTAATGTTTATTATTGCACTGAAAAAGTATTCCCAAGCATCAAATTTGAATCAATATCTAAGGGGCATTAATTTAATAGTCATACACCTGTTCCGTTTACGGTTTGCAAGTACATTTCTTATGGCATTTAAAACATAACTTTTATAGAAAAATATCATCTAAATATATATTATCATAATATATATAACTATAATTTCACTTCTTTATATCTCCCTTTAATTAGTTTTTCATTCATGAAAGTCAATGCCACGATTAAATACTTGATGAAACAAATAAAAAGGTTGATTAAAAGTATTACTGATTGCTATGTCATAAGAACACTTTAAAAATTGCCAAAATTTAGGGAAAAAATTTCATGACTATTTAATTATATAATTAAAATGGTAGTTTTTAAAAATTTTCAACTGGTGAAAAATAATCTTTTTGCTCTAAAATTTTTTAAAGTTATTATGGAAAAACTCTAAAATAAGGTTGGTTTCTTCGAATCTTTCTCTCACATTCTGTAGCAAAGATGTTATCACCCTACCCTTAAGTGTAAAAGCTGTGGACCATAACTCAAAGCAGAGAGCGCCACATGTGCTCAAATTTTTATGTTCAAAACTCGATACATGGCTGTTCTGTGCTTCCGACAGCATATCTTTTTCGTTCCGAATGAAACTAAAATTCGATACATAACTGCAATTTTAGTAATAACATTCTAAACCAAATTTCATTTGTCTAAATCATTGCGATTATCAGTTAAAACCATTCGTATCCATGTAAACGTGTGGACAGACAACTGGTCAACGTGCTGACAGAGATGGTTGAGAATTCGGCACGGATCTATATTTTAAATGTTAAATATGAGAATTAACTTTCATCTATTTATCTTTTTGCTTTTAGTAGTGCAAAAGTTGTGCTTATCTGCTCTTGAACATTTCATGCAAATGGATTTAATTCAAAATTGATAGAAATCTACAAAATCTGGTGTAAAGACTAAGTATCAAATTCCATCAATGAGTTATCTAGTTCACCGATAGACAGACAGACCTGCAGAGAGACGGACTGAGGGACATATTTCAAAAATGTGTTTTTCTGAAAAAGGTCTGAAACAAGGAGATTCATCAAAATCTCGCATCGAAATTTTTGACCATGTATTCTTTTTTCGTTTACTTCGCAAAAGAAAAAAGTAAAAAATGCAAAAATATGAAGGGTTAAAAAAAATGTATATAATAAGTCACATTTTCCCCCTATGATGAATATTTCTTAAAAATTATATGTGATATAGCATATTTTTTTCTCCTACAAGGAAAATTTCTTACGAATTATGTTATATGTCACATTTTTCTCTACAACGAAAATTTCTTAAAAATCATATGTGATAAGTCACATTTTTTCTGATATAATGAGCATTTCTTCGAAAGTAAATGTGATAAAACACATTTATCTCATACAACGAAAATTTATTAAAAATTATATGTGATAAGTCACATTTTCCTACTACAATAAAAATTTCTTAAAAATTATATGTGATGAGTCACATTTTTTCTCTTACTTTGGACATTTCTTAAAAATTACATATGATAAGTCACATTTTCCCTTCTATTTACAATATTAATTAGTGAGTAGAAAAGAAATATTTAATTCCAAAGCATCACGTCAGAATAGCAACTGTAATCCAAAACACTAGAATTTCCAGCAGAAAATGCCTCATTCTAGAAATACTTTACAGCCCAAATAAGAACCACACCTAACAGCTTTCAACCTTTAATTTTCACCGTTAATTGCCCTCTAATCACGCAGGAATCTAATTTACAGTTAGTCAGAGCTATAATGATGATGTTTGGAAATAACTTCGGGACAAAATGACTGCTTTTCCCTTTCATAATTGCGTTATGATGCTATACTTAGTTAGGGCAAATTTTGGCGGTCTGAAATTGGAATTTCTCGCCAATTTCGCTGGAGCTGAAACTCATTTCAAATGTTTTGTTAAGTAAATAATTATATTTAAATTGATTGTATGCAAATGAAAATGTGATCAACAACTGAATTAATATTCTCTGAAATGGAAAATGAGAATCTTATAATTTTAAACAAGCAATTCTTGCACATGAATAAATTTATTTATTTCGAGTATTTTGGAAGCAGTTCTAGCGATTTGGATCAAATTTTATATTTAGATAAGGTTTTGATTTTTAATTTTATCTAAACAACCGTAATTTCGGAAAAAATGAGATCTTACACCCACATATGTGTACAATTACGTTCATAACTAAATACTGACATGTAGTTATCCACGACCTACACAAGGGTGTCAGTGATGGAGTAGTAGTTAGGGCTGCAGTCTCCCCATGCATTTTTCTCATTTCCGATAACGCGCTTGCATTTCATTTAAATTTCACTTATCATATAACTTTAATTGTTGAGATAATTCTTGTATATAAAAAAGTTTATTTCGTGAATCTCGGAAACGGCTCTAACGATTTAGTTCATATTTTATATTTAGATAAGGCTTTGTTTTTTGAGTTTATCTTTATAGGTGTCTTAGTTGAAAAAACGCGATTTTACACAAAAGAAAACCCTATGTTATTATAACTAATTATTAGAGCATTTTTCAATCTGCTCTCATGCTAACAATGTTCATCTCGTAAATTTTTTGTGATACTTGCATTGTTGCCATAGAATGTTACCTATTGGTACTTCAGAATTTTGTGAGCTGAGGTAAAATTGAGAAATATTCATAATTAATCAATATGTGATTCTGATTATTTATTTGTGTTATCCTGCTATATACCTAGACTTAGATCTCTTTTCTCTTAGAACACCCTGTATTATATACAAGGTGTAGATATATATAATTTCTAAAATTTTAACTTCGCTTTATTTCATCCCGGAAAGCATAATTTGAACAACAACAACAAAAAAGATTATAAAAGATGTGTCAATATACATCCCGACACAAGAGCGAAAGAGACAGAAGATTTTCCCCTTCAGTGATTTAATATGAGATTTTGAAAGGGATTTCTTTGCCATGTGTCGATTTAAGAAAGGGGATCTTAGAATGTGGTAAGCATTGGGGATTTTTATCTCCTCACTTGGAGCGTGAGGAAATTTTGAAGAATGAATTAAATTAAAAAGTTGAATTGGATCGGGAAATAAGAAAACATTTTAGAATAAAGTTTATCTGGTTAAATTAAGATTAAAATTTTGTAATTCATTAAGATTTAAATTACATATAAAAATATTATTACACTATACACATGTGTATGCGCATGTGCGTAGTATATATAGGGTGATAAGTAAAGCTCTTGTACGCCCTTTAAATTCAAAACGGCGTCTCGCATAAGCATAGTCATATGTATCACTGACTGTCTGACCCACTCGAAGGCACCCGGATAAAAAAAAAGAACTGAATGATCGAACTGCTGCAACAGCAACAATGGAGGGAAGTAAGGTTGGGTCCTAAAGGCCATCACCGTCCACGGTGCAGCCCTTCCATAAGAAAGTACGTCCCGCCATCAATGGGAGGAGCCAACCCCCCACCTTTTCGTGTATCCTGCAGAGTGGCGAGAACCGACCCCCATGCCAGAAGCTTCTCATCCTCAATTACGAGATGCTCCCCGGGAGTTCTCGTATAAGCAGTGAAGTAACGTGTAGTTTTAGAAACATGACTATCCTGAATTCATTGAGACAGGTTACATACCTCTTTGCAATGGAATAAGGGAGTTACAAAAATAACTCAAAAAATATAAGAGATCTCCAAAATATCCAAGTGCAAAATTGTGCTTATATTAAATAAATAAGCAGTTGAAGTTTCGTCTATGCCCGCAGAATTGGGGAACAAAATGCACTTAAACGACGCGCCGAAGATATGTCATAACAAATATAAAAGGATGGTCAACAGTTTCTGGAGATTCTTAGATTGCTACAGTAGTTTTTTTCGTTGCTAAAGCTTTCTACCAAAACAGAATAACGCTTCACATGTACCTAGGACAGATATGTTTGTATACCAGTATAATTTTAGACCGCCACGGTGGTTTTCTCGTTGCCAGAGCATGCTTTGCAACAAAAGCCTTTTTACCAAAACGGCAATAACGCTTCTAAAGCGCTTTAGCTTCATTAGTACCGAGGGCTTGTATGTTCGCATAAGAGCATTAGACCATTACGGTGGTTCTCTCGTTGCCAGAGCATGCTTTGCTGCTAAAGCCTTTCTACCAAAACGGCAATCTTGAAGCTAAAGCGCTTTACTGGTACCGAGAGCAGGTGTGCTTGTATAAGAGCATATTTTTAGACTACCACGGTGTTTTTCCGTTGCCAGTGCATGCTTTGCTGCTAAAGCGTTTTTACCAAAACGACAATAATGCTGCCGAAGTGTTTCATTTGTATCGTGAGCAGAAATATTTGTATACGAGTTCAGTAACAACATGTTATCTGTGGCGAATGGTCATACGCTTTGAAGAAACTGGTAGCTTTACAGTTTAAGCAGGCCAATGACGAAAAAATGAAAACAGCGTGTGATGGATGATGTTGCAACCACTGTCGTTAAACAGGCCATATGAAAACAGAAGGAGCTTTTAGCATTCCCGCTGTATCACGGCAACTGAATTTGTCACAAACTACGGTATAGAGACAAATAGCGATAGCACTCAAAGCATACCCATAAGATTCGCACCTTACAAGATCTAAAATTTGGCGATAATTATCTTTGTGAAACGCGCCCTTTAACATTTTTGACATCGGTAGAAGTGGATTAGAATTGGAGATTGAACATCCCATGGACCAATGAGGCTCACCTTTTACATGTTCAGGACAATGAACATACTAAACTGCCTATGTGGTTCTCTAAGGATTTTTACCAGATTCAACAGACGTTCCTGCATTCTTTACATGCTACTGTACGGTTGGAAGATTTTGATTAATCTATTTTTCTTTGAAGAAACTACTTTTGAGGAACAAAGAAACTTGTTCCTGAACTTCATCCTGTTTACGGAGCATGTTGCAAGGCGAGGTCATTTCAGAATTCAAGCAACATAAACGCCTCGTTACAACAACATTTCAACAAAATGGTACGCCCTCTGACATTGCATGTGAGGTTCAGCAATTATTGCGACATCATTTTATGGAGGATTGCTTCATAAATCCTACATTTCCTGTAAAATGGTTTCCATTTTTATCAGATTTATCCTCTTGTGATTATTGGCTTTAGGGTTACCACAAAGTTTAACAAAGAAATATAAGAAATCTTATGGACTTGCGAATCAAGTACTCTTACACAATGCAATATTTACCCCGATTTGTTATACACGATATATTGTTATTTGAATCTAACACGATTTTTCTTATTCATCCTGAAGCAAGGGGGACACGTCGAAAAACTACCTGTTAAATCTTTGTGTATTGTGCCTTTCATTTGAGTTATCATTAACAGTTTCATAGGATCAGCAATTTGTGTGTAAAATAATATAATAAAATAAATTTAAGACAGGTTGCAATCTGCCTTTTGATGGTATTGACATGTCATATTTTCCTTACCTTCAGCGACTGCAACTCCTGAGTTTCATCTAGCCACCTTTGTTTCAAGAAATGGTTTTTTTGAACTTACAAATTTCCCAAGAAAAAAAAAGAAGGTCCCCTCGCTAAGGAGCCCCAAACAAAGACATTCTTAAAAACAAAAGCATCACAAGAATATAAATTTCTTATTACTTATATAACGTTGGAAATTGAAGTTAAACGTAAGGGATATTTTGAGATATCCTGGCAATTTCGAACCATTATGAGTTGACGAAAAGTTCCGCTACACGCATTCATCTAACAACCTCTATACCAAACGAATTTTCTCTAATGCTTTTAAATTTAACAGAGCCCAATTTTCAAATTTCATTGAAGAAATACACGACTAAGCAACTGCGAAGCTGAAGCATTGCTGCACTATCGATATGGACCCAAATGCAAAGTAGAAATATTGCAAAAATAAATAAAAGTTGAATGAATAATTTCACACTTTAAGAGATGAATTCATTAAATTAAGGCCATTTTTTAAAACCTTCCTCCAATTTATTTTTGATAGGAGATAAGAATAGCATTAGCTTATGATAAAGCTTATGCTTTAAACGGTCGTTGAAAAATTTTTATGTTTGTTTCAAACATTTTATGTCAATTAGAAGCATATTTCATCAAAATTAAACGTATTTTATTAGATTTTTCTTGAAATAAGCATGAAAAAATAAGCAAATAAGAATAAAAAGGATTCTTCGCTTTAAAATTGAATTTTAAGTGCAGCAATTGTTTTTTATAGTTCAGACAATGAATTTTAAATTTTAATTTGCTTAAGAGAATAGATCGTTTAGAAATTTCCAGAGCAACAATTGTTCGAATTTTAGCAAATAAAATGAAATAACATTTAATATAAATAAAAAAAATATAGTGAAACACATATTTTGCACTCTATAAATTTCATATAAGAATTAGTAAATTATTTCTTTAAAATTCTTGAGAGGTAACAATTTAAAAACAGGGAAAAAGAGATTTAAAAATAACCTCCGCTTGTACTTCCTAATCAGTTGAAAAACCAACTGAAGTAATTGGAATCATAATAATAATTAAAAAAAAATTGTATTTGGAATTTTAATTTAATTCAGAAAAGCGGAAAACTTCTGAGAAAAGTACTTCCAGAATAACGTTCGAGGAGCTGGATTTAAGTTTCCTATAACATCGAAAAATAAATTTAATTAGGTTGTTTAAAATATTCATAAGAAGAGTTAAAATCTTTTAAAAAAAGAATAAATTATAAGAATAGAATAGGGAATCTTTCATGATAAATCCATAATTTCCATTTAAATATGATACTTTAATTAAACTTCTTGAAAAGCTTCTCTTCCAATAAAACGTCGAACTAATAAAAATCCTTCTTTAACATAAAATATTAAAAAAAAAGGAAATGATTTTCCGAAAATTTAATAAGCGCGAGATTATATCATAAATGCATAATTCTGCAGAAGATTGATTATAGATTCTGGAGAGTAAATTTATCTTCGCGTGGTACAAAAAAATCGTTTGCTTATTCCATTTCGCTTGCAGATTCAAATAGACGCGTTTCTTTTGTGGTATTTCATCTAAGCTGTGTGTCAATGAATAAGGAACGTCGCATTAATTTGTGAATGATTCTCATCATTATTCTGCGGCGAGTTTCTAAAAACTCAATGAATTTTCGCATTGTGATAAATGGAACATGCTTCCATTTCTAGACGGAATTTCTTTAATTTAATCATACATCTTCTTAATTTCAAAAGAAACTCTTTTCATCATTGTTACTTTTTTTAAAAAAAATTCTTTCCTACCAAAATATTATTGTATTTATTCTTTGTATGATCAATGTTTATATATTTCTTATGAGCCTAATAAACTTTTGAAGCTTTAAAGCTTAATTTTAACAAGTAGCATTTTCATTTCGAAAAACTATTTGTGTATTATTGAATGGCAACATAGAAAAAATATTTAACATCAGACTTACTGAGTTATTTTTAAAACTCGTAATTTAAAACTGAATTGTAACAGTATATCTTTCATTAAATATGTATGCAAAAGAATTAATCGAAATCTCTTGTATTTTTATTAAAAAAATTACTAATTTTTTTAATGCTGCATATATTTGTTTGTTATATTCCTTTTTAGAATATATCAGTCTTTAGGTAATAGCTTTGGAATCTCAAAATTTGCACACACACACACACACGATGTTTTCAAATACAAATTCGGAATTTCAATTTTGCCAAATTTTTGTCTTTTGCTAATGGTGTTTACCAGGAAATGCGATAAGTATAATAAAGAAATATTTAGTGAAATGTGCACTTTTTATTGCGGTTCGTCTACATAAATAATAAAGAAAAATATGTATAAGTTCGGGTCAGTGTGTTGGTGCTTTTCAAATAGACTTTTGAAGCTACAGCTCTGAAATTCGACAAAGATATATTGGAGCTGCATTTCGGAGCAATTTTTTTTTCTAAATTTATTTAACTCAAAATTAAATGACATTTTAAAATTTCTGAAAATATTATAGTACAAAGATGGTTTTTACGCTACATGAAAACTAAAAACAAATTATCTTTTGAATGATACCGATTGAAATATCGTGCAGCTGTTTCCAAAATTCTGTCAATTTTTTAAATACGCTATGATTTTATAGGATTTTACTCCATGTGGAGTAATCATATAAGAGAACAAGTACAAGGCTGTTAACATAACATGACTTAAATGTTTATTTAAATTGGATGCTTAGGAGTGTAAAGCTAACTTTTAATTGGAATTGTATACCAATTACCGAACCAGCTAGTCGTCACAGGCGGCTATGTATTATAATACGAAAAAAAAGATGAATGGGGTTAATTCATATGATGTTATAATGTATTTCATTTAACTTATGAGTTTAATAATAAGACAAACTATGCATGCGTTTGTCATCTAACAACTTATAACGATAACTATTGGAGATTGTTTTGAACTGACAAATTTCGTTGATTTTAGTTTTTATCTATGAGAAAGACAATCGCATGTCAAATTTTTTTTTCGATTTTTAATTCTAAATTTATTTAAAAAAGGAATGGCGAAAATTTGAAGAAAATTTTCAAAATCATGTGTTTTTTTCTTGTAGGCATCTCATTCGTGCACGCGCTTATGGATTTACTAATCTCGACTAATAATAATGCAGAATGTGTGAGTGTATGTTCTATAAGAGTAAGGTATTTAATTGATGGTACTCAAATGTAAGTACTTGTTCTATTTGCTAATAGCAAAATAATAATTAAATTGCTAAAATATTTATTTGATAATATCCAAATGCAAACATTTATTCTATTCTCCAATAAAAAAATAATAATTATATTGCTAAAATATTTAATTGATGGAATCCAAAATAATAATTAAACTTATAAAATATTTAATTGATGCTATTTTATTATAAACATGTTCTTTCTATCAGTAAGATATTTTATTGATGATATCTAATTAAAAAAACTTGCTCTTTAACAGCAAAATATTCAATTGAGGATGCAAACATATTTCTTTAACAGCAGAAGTTCCAACAAAAATGATTTTCTAAGCCAAATCTACGTACGTTGCTTATTGCTGTTGTTGCATAAATTGTCGATTGTCGTTATTATATAAATTGCCTACTGCCGTTGCTGCATAAATTGTCTTCTTAATAGAACTTAAGTTTTAACATCTAACATCCTTTGAGACACTCCGAAATCTGCAGTTTTCCTCTGTACATTTTGATATCAGTATCTTCCTGACACTTGACAATCAGATGAGAAAAGAAATTGCCTTAATCTATGTCTTTGCTTAAACTGTCGAAAATAACGACGACGAAAACAGAACACGAACTAACTGCTGCGATATCAAATAGCACTCTATTCAGCGGAAGAGGATCTAATGTATAGTTCTAATGCACTCTATTAAAAAGTCATTAGATCCCAATATGACAAACTTCCCGCTTATTTTTTTATTTCCTACTCTTGCGCAATGGCATCCTGGGCCAGGAGCACCTGCTACAATCTCAGAGCAGGGCGTCGCCAAAGAAGACGGGCGTATCCACACAGTCCAGAAATAAAATGTCCATGGGCGTCGGTCGCCCCAACCCCGAGAGGTATCTGTGGTTAACCAACGATTTAGGTTTTTGATGGTCACCGACGTGAATGGCGGAGTAAATACAGCACAAATGAGCATGCTCAGAAATAAATAATGGATTAAGTAATTTCTGTCTCTTATCGTTCGAAAGATGAAATTTATATTTATAGAAGAAAAATATGATTAATAAAGCAACTGCAACTTATAAAAAATTAGATGAGAATTAATATATTCTTGTTTTAAACGAACTAAAATTCTACAATAATTGATTTTTTTTATTAAATAAAAAATGGCAAAAGAATGAAAACCAAACGACTTTCTTAAAGGTAAAAAATGAATAAATAAATTTGCAATCGAGCACAAAAAGCAAAACAATTAAGGTTAATATTAAAATGATTTTACACACGATATATTTTTTCCTGTGGCTAATTCCATTCAGTTCTTTTTTCAGTCTTTTTAAAGATTTATTTTAATGAATGTTAAAGCATATTTTTAATTGTACTATTATTCAATAAAATTTTAAAAAAATATTACATTTTTCGATCAATTAAATAATGATATGAAATGAGTTCTCATAATAATAATATTTCTCCAACAGTTTAAAAGAATTGTTTGATAATCATAAATTTGCATGAAAAATAATTTCTTCACTTCTGTAAAAGCTCTATGAATAGATATCTATTTTTCCTAAATATCTAAGAAAAATACTTCAGCTTCCGTTGTTTATATTAATAAGCAAACTATACAACAAATATAAATTTGAGAATACTCAAGTTCAATTATAAATGAAAAAAAAATAGTTTAATGCATTGAAATTCTCAAATAGTTTTTAATAAATAAGCCATCTGAATTAAGACCAAAACGTGCCCACGTCGAAATGTATGCTATCTAAAAGTTCTTCCTTTATATTCTCGAACTGTTTCTTTTAATCCCTCCTAGTTCATGAGTTTTATTTATTCCGTCAAAAGGGGAAAAAAAACTGGAATTTTTTGATATTGTTTTATTTTTTTAAAAAGATTCTTTCCATTTATTTTTGATATTCCAAATATATGGCCACAGCTTGCAAAAGCAAAAGCTATGGTATATTGATTTATTATAGAAAACTGCATAATACCTTTCTCGTTTATTTATTTCTTTATTATTATCATGGGAGAACATGATGTTGTTTTGGTTAGGGGGTTTTGAAGTTCGAAATCGTGTAGGCAATAAATACTGTAGCTTGAAATCGCGTGGGCAACGTATAAAGAAGAAATGGCAATTTTCATCATCATCTTTTAATCACATTAATTTTTTTACCTGCTTTTACCAGTATTACATTATTATTATGTATGCTTCTTTGAAAGCAAATGCGATTTTAAAAAGTTGACGTAGAACTACGACATCACAGCTGTTATTTCATCTCAAAATCGGTCGAGCTCCCAAACTTTGTTTGCCAGGTAGAAAAATTGAAAATGAAAGTTTAAAAAAATTATCTATCCATCTATAAATATATATATAGGAACAGAGAATGGGAGAGAAGTCTCGCGATTGTTTCAAACCGGTTTAAACTGGTTAATGACTTAAATTAATTAAGACAAATAATGACTTAAAAATAATAATGTTCTCACATGATAACATGAAATTTGAGATCGTAGATTTCATTTTAATTTTTCTCCAGTTTTTTTTTAATTTTGCTGTTATCTTATTTTCATAGCTCATTTAAAGCTCTTTGAAACACATATGCTCTAAATACCATAATACTTCATATTTTACTAAAGCAATGACAATCCAGTTTTTGCTGTTTGCTTAGCGTATGGTTAAAACCATGTTATAATGACAAGGAAAATTTTGAAACAACAGTTGGAAGAAAAATGTGTTTCCTGGAATAACGATTCTTTTTTAAATAGCCATCTCATTATCGACCGATATGTTTTTTATTAATAATTAGACAATTATCTCACGTGTCTCGACAATTATCGTTAAAAATTACAAATTTTTGGAATCCTATATCCTTCTAAGGTAAAAAATTCTTTTATATTCTTTATCTATATATAATATGTTTTAGTTACAAGAAAAAAATACAGAATGACAGAGAAAAAAATTAAAATACTGTTGAAAAAAGTGTTTTCTGAAAAGATGATTTTTCAAAATATCGATCACGTTATCTGCAGAATTTTTTAAAAATTAATAACTGGACAAATATCTCATGTGTCCCGCCAATTATCGTTAAAAATTACACATTTTTGGAATCCTATACATTTCTAAGGTAATAAATTCGTATGAATTCTTTAACTATGTATGATATGTTTCCGTTACAGAAAAAAAATACAGAATGACAAGGAAAAAATTAAAACACTTTACTGCATTTTTACTGAATGCTTTTTACTGAATTTTGAAATAAACAGTCAGAAATTTCTAAACTTAATAAATCCTCACCATTTTTATCAAAAATGTCTTATTTTTGGAATTTTATGTAAAATGTTTATTCATTTTTACATATTATTAAATATATAGTATTACATATTATTAAATACATAATTATATAAATTTGTTCAAGAAGAATTCAAATACAATTCTCCATTTTACACCATATTCTGCTAACCTTTAGTTATTTTATTACTTTCTAGAGACCAAGAATGCGAATCAGCCATCGTGGAATAAAATGTCACACGAAAAAAAGTAAAACTTTACAACAAAACGAGCTGCTACAATTGCATTTTGATAAAATATACACTCAATATTTCGCAAATTCCGGATTTTTAAATGCAATAGCCTTATTCAGTCTGAAACACAACAGAGCAGTTTTTACTCCATTGATCCATTTGCAATCGTGTGGAAGAAAAAAAGCTGAGTCGAGTCGAGCGGTTGTTGTCCTGCTGGGAAAAGATTGGATGGGGAAAAAAATCGCGCTGGGATAAGCAGACAGTGATGTGGGCATCAAGAAAAATAATGGAGTCGTTTGGTTCCTTTGAGAAGAAAAACCGTGGATAAAAATATCTTCAATATTTCATAAAACATTCGTTCGTATACAATATCTAACAGAAGCAGGAAGGATTTCTATTCGAGAATAGATTATATTTCATGCAATCTGGAATTTCCTTTTGCACTGCGATTTAAAATTTATGATTGAACTCCAGTTTCTAGGATTACATTTGTGGAATGAATGCTCTATTTTTTTTATATTAGGAGAGACAATCGATTTTAAGAGTGGTTTTGTCTTGGATAATGAGACACTAAGGAAAGAACAATCAGTTATTCGAAATTTTAAAATGAAAAAAAAAATGTTATTAAGAGATTTCTCCATATTATCATAAAAAATAATGGAATAAAATAATAACCCTTTTTAGTTCGTTTGCTTATTGTAAAATTAAATTTAAAAAATTTCCAATTGGATTTCACATGAAGTTTAATCAAATGAGAATGCTGCATATTTTGAGCAGACGATAAAGAATCGAATGTTGAAATGAATTCTTTCTGTATGAATTTGAGGTAATTTCAAAAATGATCCAGATTTGTAGAAAAATTAATTTTGCAACAAATGGTAATGCATTTTAATATTGCAACGAATTCTCTTTTTGTATAAACTAGATTTGTATTTTTACAAATGACTCAAATTTTACAAGGATTAATTTTCTTTTTGAAAATAGCAAATTTCAGTTTTGTAGTGATTTTTTTTTCGAACCGAGTTATTCTAAAGAACTTGTCAAATTTTATGAAATAAATTTATAACAAAGGAAAAGAATTTCAATCTTGTAATGAAATCTTTTTGAAAATTGCAGAATATAGTTTGAATGCTATAGAATAAGGAACATTATAAAAATAACTTTATAAAATATATTCATTATAATGTATTTACTTATTATATAACTGAATAATAAAATTTGGATTTCGATTTGCTACAAAATTTAACCAAGCAAAAATTCAATTAGAGAACAGACATTTGT
>JAPMOR010068394.1:529774-547278 GCA_026543865.1 Argiope aurantia | reverse complement strand
GTGTTCAAAGCTATTCTTACGAACGATTTTTATTTTAAGTATATTATTTAAAAAGATTTGGTCCTTTATAATATTTTAAAATTCTCATGCAAGATAATTTTTTTTTATTATTATGGCACAAAATTGTAAAAATAATGCTTATTCTTTCGGAATAAATGATAGTGGATATTTCTTGATGCCAAAATAAGTTTTTAAATTTCTGAACGAATTTATGGAAGTAAATTTCGAGGAAAATCTCATTGGTGTTACATTTTAATAAATAGATTAGAATAAAAATTAAATATCTCAATCAAATATATAAATCATTAATGTAATCCTACTACTAAACCACGATTTTCCTTACAAATATTATTTCACATACAACTACAATATTTGTAAAAAGTTAAGTATTAGATTCGAAAGCATTAGGGTAGAAATTCTGCACATTTAAATTAGTTTTCATAATTCTGATTAATTGAAAAATGACTCACTTGTTCTTGTGATTCTTCTTCAAGAATCAGTTTTGCTTCCAGACTTTGCCTGGTTTCCAAGAATGCTTTTCGCTGCCTTCTTTCCAAGAAAAAGTAAGACAGACAGCCCAGAAGATTGGCGCATAAGAAAAGCAGGACATTCGCTCCTAGCTGTAGAGAAAAAGCAGCGTTAGCAATCCACATTTCAAGATAATTAATGAATTTCAAGATAATTTCAAGATAGAAACATAATTGAGGTAGGAAGATTACAGGAAGAGAATAATGCATGGAATATAAAGAATTTTTGCAAGTTATTCTACAAAATGGAAGGAGATAGTCAATGCATTTTTTAAGGTATAAGGCCACAAGAAACGGTAATCTATATTTCCTAGTTACGGTTACAGAGATTAATTTTCGGATATATTTAATGGCAAACAAATAAAACTATTTTTTCTTTCTTCTACAATTTAAACCATACACAGGTTGTTTCAACACCAGCGTTATAAACTTCTAGGAGGGCTAAGGTATACCAAGAAAGCAGTGCTGGTCGGAAATGCTTGACAGAGATGATAGATGGCGCTTAGGTAGAAGAATGTTTTCTAAGAGACTCTTCATTTCAGCATTTCATAGCAAGATCAACTGTCAAAACTAATGATTTAATAGCTACCCATCTAAACAAGATTGATTATATCTTAACATCAATTGTGACGTCATTTCAACGTCAGTTAGGTTTTCTTCACGTGGCTAACTATGATGTCATTAGTTATGATTATTGGATCTTGTTATGGAATGCTGAAATGGGAACTCGGGAATTCTGCGCATGTGCAATTGCATTTATTGCACAGGTAAGCATTTCCAACCAACTCTTTTATGTGATTCTGTCTCATTTGGATGTACTTTACAACTGCTAGAAATTTATAGTCTTGGTGCTGTGACACCTTATATAGTGTTGTAATGATACTTACAGAAGCCTACATACACGATGTGCATTTCACGTATACTTAAAAGGATATATATAGAAGATAAATTGTTCTGGTTTTCTGTCGATTTTTTTCACCCTTTCTTTAGTTTTTATCTAGTACCTGCGTTTTCTATTCTGCAAAGGTCTTCCCAATCTTATATGCGATTTTTTTTACTATGTAGATCACAATCCATTCGGAAACTGTAGGTCTTACATTAAAAATTTTCGGAAATTTGTCTCTGTAACCGCGACTGCGAGTGATAATTTTTGAGTGAACTGCTAATTTTTGCATATATTTTAGCGTATGCCATAAAAATATGTACCCACAATTTTATTCTATTTTTTTGAAGAAATAACCTTTAAAGGGTCATATGCCAGTAAAACTTCTTAAAATTTGACGAATTTTCGATAAATTAACGCTAAAATTTTCAATCATAAGAACGCGAGAGTAGTTACTTAATCTGACTATATAGGAATGTTTTAAAAAGAAAATACAATAATATTCCTTAAATAATATCACATAGCGTATGGCTATCAAAGTTCAAATGTGTTCAATGTCAAACCATAAATTCATCAATCTAAATAATCAATAAAAGATTTATTCAAATTAAAGTAGCATTGAAAAATTAATTTTTGAAATCCAAATATTCCAATTTCAGAAAATTAAAAACGCACATGCACACATAATTCAATTCTTTATTCGAACTATAATCATACATGTGATTATAAGTAAAGTATTAAAAAAATGTACAATTGAAATAATAAATATTTATTTTACAAAATGTGAGAAAAATTATTTTCTGTCAAAATTGAAATGAAATATTGTAAAGGAATGTTAAAGGAAAAATAAATTTAGTTAAATAAAATTGAAACGACAATTTTCTAATTTTTTTTTGTTTTTCAGCTAAAATCTAAATCACCTTATGGATTTAAAAATAAATTTGGTCAAAATTATTAAGAAAAGTTTTAATGAAGAATTTATGACAGTTGTTGACATAGTTGAATTTATGACATAGTTGAAATTTTAATCGTTGAAAACAATGCTTAATTCCCTTATGCCTTATATTAAGTCAACAAGTAACATGACTGTGCTGCAAGTCTTTTTTAATAAATGAAATTTAAAGGCGCCAATAAATGCCTTTTAAAAACGCCAAATTAAGGAAAAAAGAAATATTTAAATTATTATTATTAATAAAATTTTCCCCTTGTTAATATAAAATTATATTTCATTTACCTGAAAAATGTTATGAAGTTTTATATTAGTTTCCTTCTAAACGTGACTACTTGCTTTTGCTTAGTAAAAAGATTGGATTTAAAATCGATTAGACGAGATTTAAAATCTGATAAAAATGGTTACTTTTGTATTTGATATTGTAGTTACGTTTTATAGGTTTTCACTTACGACATTTAATTAATTTTTGTATCATCTCTCAAATTTATTGAGAAAAAAAAATGATTTTTTTTACCAATAAAGTTATATTAGGTTGGTGAGAAATTTTTTCAGAGAATACCTTTAAAATATTAATATTTTTGTAGTGAAGCAGATTATCTCATTTTAATTAAAATTGCAGTTGATAGAAGCATTTTGTGTAAAATGGCATGTTATATTAAAAAAAAAAACTTCATACAGTAGCAGGCGATAACAAGAGTTTAATCTTGTTTCGTTTTTTTTTTTTTTTTGTGCAAAAGTTCTTTTGAGTATAAAACATATATTTTAAATACTACTTTTAAATAAAATAATACTACACATATTTAAAAAAAAGCCCTTTTTTTTTCAGAATCTTAATGTATGCCAAAGCCTAATAGTGAATATATTTTTACTTTCTCGCATACGATGTTAACATAAAATAACTTTCAACAACTTATTTAATTTGACAATTTTAACCTCTGCTATAAGTATTTGTTATATTGAATGAAGTTTGAGCCTTTGTCGTAAATATTGAATTATAAGCAAATTTATAATGTGGGTTTTAGAAAAATTAATGAAGCAGTAATATTTCAATATTGATAATTTGAATCCGAGTAACGTTGGGTACATCAGCTAGTTGAAAAATAATAATTACCTTAAAAAAATAAAATAACCTTTGAAATCACAAAATGCAAAATTGTAAAATACTATATTAAATAAAAATCTTGCTGTATCGTAAAGGCTAAATGAAATCTTTTACTTCAATTAATTCAAAATGAATCGATGTTTATACCCTTTTTAATTTTCTGCGTGTTTCTTATAATGAATGAAAATATGCTCTAATATATGAATTAAAAAATTGCTTTTTCATCTTCGCAACATTTTTAATCTTTCAATAATTGTTGAACTCAAGGGATTATGTCTCGAAATAGCTTTTCGACTAATTAACCCAAAAAGAAAGAAAAATCAAAGAAGGCTTTTTCATTTTACTACAATAACCACAAAATAAAATTTTTAATGAATATATATTATTTTTTTATGAATAATTTATTTTTTCCGACTGAATTACTTACCACGTCTCGAGGGAATGACAAAAATGCTAACTTCAATTTTTCTTTAGGTTATTCATTTTACTTAGTTAATTAATAATTTACCGAAAAGATAATAAAAGGATTAAATATTCAGCAATTCAATTTAAAAACCTTATTTTTAAAATTGATGTCTGTTTTGGTTTTTTAAAAATGGATGAAAGTGAGGGGGGCAGGAAAGTTAATGCAGCATTTTTCTTATAGTTTTCTATAAATTATTGAAAACTTACTAATCAGATAGAAGAATATTTAATCATCGATTTATATATTAAAAAACTTTCAGATTTTGGAAGTATTTCAACATAATAATTTTTTTATGCACACACATTTTTTATTTATTTTTTAAAAACGTTTTTAGATTTAAAAGTATTTTAACATGATAATTTTTTATGCATGCACATTTTTTTATTTATCTTTTTAAAAACGTTTTTAGATCTTAAAAGTGTTTTAACATAATAATTTTTTTTATGTACACACATCCTTTTTAAAACGTTATTTATTTATTTTTATTTTTAAAAAGATTATTATTTTATAATTAAAATATATTATTTATTATTTTTTAAAAACGTTTTTAGATCTTAAAAGTGTTTTAACATAAGAATTTTTTTATGCACGCACATCTTTTTTAAAACGTTATTTATTTATTTTTATTTTTAAAAAGATTATTATTTTATCATTAAAACACATTATTTATTTATTTATTAAAACGTTTTTAGATCTTAGAAGTGTTTTAATTAAGGAATTTTTTTTCATACACACATATTTTTTATTTATTTTCTTAAAAACGTTTTTAGATCTTAAAAATGTTTTAACATAATAAATTTTTTATGCACACACATTATTTATTGATTTTTTAAAACGTTTTTAGATCTTAGAAGTGTTTTAACATAATAATTTTTTATGAACACATATTTATTTTTTTTAAACGTTTTTAAATCTCAATAGTGTCTTAACATGTTAATTTTTTTCATGCACACACATTATTTTTTTACTTTTTAAAAAAACGCTTTTAGATCTTAAAAGTGTTTTAACATAATAATTTTTTATGCACACACATTTTTTAAATTTGTTTGTAATTTTGGAGACATAGCATATTTGGTATTGAATGATACACATTATTGTGTAATCTTCTGGATTTAACGATACAGCATATACAGCAGGTATTTACTTTTGTTACCGAATATACAGGTATATTTTTTGATAGATGAGAGGGGACTAAAAGAGAGTTTAAAAAAATGTATAATATATTTTATTTAATAAAATTAATCGAAATTTAACTTTGTCTAAAAAATAAAATCTTTGCTGATAAAATCAATCTTAATAAAACTTTGTCTAAAAAATAAAATCTTTGCTGCTAAAATCAATCTTAATAAAACTTTGTCTTAATAAGGAGTATATTATTGCAAAAATAATTAATTTTATACCACTTAGAAGTCCAAACATCAAACTTTGCAGTAATATTAATTTTATTTTTTGTAAATTTTTAAAAACTTTTAATAAAGACTTTAAAATTAGTTTTAAATAGAATTGTAACGATGTGTTCTTATTTGTAGTGAAATTAAAACTGATTTAAATATTTCATTAAATATTTATTCCCGTTCTTTGAGTAAAGGGAAAAAAATTGTTTTTTAGACAATGACTAATTAGTATAATTTTCTCTTTCGCTTTCATTTTGTACTGTAGGCATTTTTTATTAGACATTCGAAATAAATTTATTGAGCTCATAAATTTCGTGTTCTAAAATTCGTAGTGCAAGATTGTTGCGGCTGATAAAATCATGCAAGACGCACCCAGCTTAAAATCTAATCATGTTACGTTATCTTGGAGTAAATTATAGTAATTTAAGAAAAATTTTATTTTATTTCTTTTATGTATGTATTTTTTTACTTTCTACAATACAAAATATACAGAGAGAAAGCATTGAATTCGAAATTGAGATTGTGATGAATCTCTATGCTTCAGACTTCCCTGGGTTCTGAAAACACATTTTTTGGAACATATCTGCCGTACTATGAACACGAACTCAAAAACATTTTCAACAACAAAGGAGAAAAATGGTACGGTGTATTTATATCAATTTTTTAAATTTCTATTAGCTTTTCTAGGAACCATTCAGATGAAATCTGTCTGTTCATCTGTCTGAATATAAGTTAATACGGTACCTACAAAAAGAACAGGATGGATGAAATTTGGTACCCATGATATCAATAATCTGGAACTGTATTAAATGCAGTGTCATACCCATTAAGGGGTTAATAGGTCGGTTTGTACATTTGTATCCATGCAAACGAGATAAATCTAAAATGAAGTGAAATATATAAATGAAATCTAGTACGTAATTTGTTACTCTAACTCAATCAAATTTTGGTTTCAATTGATTGGAGAAAAAAGGCGTCCAAACTAAGCATTCGGTGTTTTTTAGAATTTGTGCATTATTTGCAACTAGTGATTAATTGTCAAAAAATCACATAAAATCGCATCGTAATAGACACTTTCATAACAATTATTTACCATTGCCGTAATGTTAATAATGCATAAGTTCATTTAACCCGGGAGAACGCGCGCCTCCCTGGCGAACGTTAGGACGCGCGGGGGTTATAGAATGACCCCATACTGTAATGGACCCCTGAACTGTTAAAAACATTACATTTTTAGTTTTAAAAATACTGATTATGACTTTTAGACACGACAAAGACAATACTTAATTCAAATAAAACCTAATCTATATTTTTCATTGTGATAATACTTAAAATATAAGCTATCCTTTTTACACTTTCAATGAACAAAAAATTGAAGTACTCTCTGTAGAATTGTTGGAATAAATAAAATATAAAATATTAATTTTAATATTATTTATTTAAAATTAGAAAAATATTATGTACATACCAATTTTCAGTTACATTTTGTTTTCGTGAATACACACGGAAATTATGTGTTCCTTGCGCATGAAATTTATGCACAAATTGCAGGTAACAGTAGTTTTTAGTTCCTTATTTCTGGGACACCGACCCTTTGACACAGTTTTTAGTTTCTTTTTTTGGTGGTTCTTCAAAGGCATTGCAACAATTTTTTCTATTTCGGCTCTTAGTTCATGAGTCAAACTCGAATTATCCATTCGCTTATTTGCGTCATCTCTGATAAGTGACAATGCAAGGTCCTTGATAAAACGACGTTTATTTCGATGCACAACTGCTGGATTTTCGTTAGAAAGTAAAACGATTCTTGCGTTTATTGCAGCAACATTCAGGATGGAATAAAAGATAACTAGTGGCCACCTATTTGTTTGATGAGCGGTGGAATAATTCACTGCCATCTCATGCACGGCTCCTTTCGTACAATTATAGAAGGAAATAATCTTCGCATCGCCCGTTTCCTCGTCAATGTTATCATCGTTATGCATAGTTGAAAGTAAAATAACACATTCACCTTTTTTTGGAACGAATGTGGCATCTTGCTGAAATCCGAAGAGAGAGGAATGTGCTTCTTTTCTTTTACATATTTTAAATTCAGCGGGTATTTGTCTCTTATTTATCCGCATTGTTCCTACGATAGTAATTTTTTCTGAAAGTAAATCTTTCGCAAGATCATAACTTTTATACCAATTATCAATGGTAAGATTTTGACCCGATTTGAATAGAGGTTTCATAAATCTTTTCACTATATCACTTGAAGAGTTTTAGACTTTATAGGGTCCCTCTGGTTGACTTCCAACGTACACTTCCATATTACTAGTGTAAAATGTCCGTGTATCCACCAAAGCAAATATTTTGATCCCGTATTCTTTGGCATATATTGACGAAACCCACAACGAATACGAGAAGGTTCTAATTTTCCGTCATTGGTAACGTATTCACCCAGCGTATAATGTTTCTGACAGTTCAACACAAATAATTGAAAAAAGTCCCGTATAGCAGCGAGTTTGTCAAGTGACTGCCTATGTTTCCTATCACTTATATTATCAAATCTCATGCACCGTAGAAGAAACAAAAAGCGTTTATGAGACATTGTAGTGCGGAAAATACTGACACCCGTTCCATCTGTGGCCCACAAATCTCGCCCATTCAGTCGGGAAGATTTGTGTAATCCACACATCTATATCTATATCTATACTTATAATAAAGCTCAATGTGTGTGTGTGTGTGTGTGTGTGTGTGTGTGTTGGCGCTCTACAGGCCAGACCATTCAACCTACAGCTACCAAATTTGGCACGTGTATACCTTGGAGGCCGGGAATGTGCACCTGGGGGTTATTTTTCCGAATTTTTAACTAGAATTTTATTTATTTAAAAATCAAACGAAATTCTGACGTGTTTCTGCTATAACTTCCGAAAATATTACCGCACAAAAAAGATTTTTACATGAAGTTAAGGATCAAAAATTTATCATTTAAATGATACTAATGTTTTAATCTTAAAATTAAGTTTCTATTTTTAATGAATTTTTAAATAAGTATTTTAACTATGTTTTTCAATAATTTTTTTCGTAAAAAATAAAAATTAAGATTAAGCACGTTTCGCATTCATGGGAAAAAATTAGCTTTTTTCAAAGTGTTGCCATCACATTGATTAAAGCTCCAATTAAAAATAAATTAAATCTTTTTGGAAATGAAATCTGCAAAAATATAATTTTCGGCACATGTTTGTTGGAAATGAAACAAATATGAAATATTATTTTTTCTAAAAAATAAATTCAAGAAAAATTATTTATGATCTTTTACACTCTCTATACAGGGTGTTTATTTAGTCCCGAACCCATTTTGATATTTAATGACTCATAAAATAATGAAGATATAAACAAACTCATGGCATTTATTGATGGAATAACTCATATATTTTCCTTTTCAGGTTTGAATATTTTTACTATGTAAATATCGTCTGCGCGTGTTTTTAATTTCAGATAATTTTATTTTCCACTCTAAATATCTGTACTTTTCTAAATATCGTCTGCTTATTCATTGGATTTTTCTCTTTTTTGTTTTTGGCAACTATTGAAATGTTATGTTTACTTTTGATGTGTTTGTTCTATGTAGTACTTTTGTATGTGATGTTTTATTCGAGAGGATATTAAGGAGAATGCATACACCACAAGAGAAAGCACAGATTTTATGGTGGTCGTATAGTTAATTTCCAATCAACTAAATCACTGACTTATATTGTGACAAATTGTGACAACGAGTGCGGATATTTTGCCTAAATTTTGTTTTCCTCCACTGCGTGCCATCTTTTGACGAAAACCATTCAGAGCTATTCTCTTCTTCCGATTCCGTATCGTGCTCGCTGAAAATTTCATGGTCTGAAAAATTCTCTTCCTCAGGTTCAATTTCTTCATTGTCAAAATCTGAATCATCATCAGTTTCAACTTCAGCAAGAAGCGTACGTAAACGCTCCATTTCTTTTTCGTATAGAGTCGGCATTGTGAAAAATAAATATTTAATTCACCTCGGAAAGGAAAGCTAACAAACTGACCGCTTCAGCGTGCGAAAAAACCGGTCTGTGGAGCGAACGTAGAGACGCGCAGGGGTCATTCCATTCCCCAATAACTAAAAAAACGTAGATAACGGGACAAAAAATTCCGGGAATGATTTCTAAGTAAAATGAAATCGGAGAGGGGGTTGACTAACTCAGCTACTGATAAGCAAGGAATGAACAGATTGCAAGTTTTCCGGTAATCGGAGTTAGACGCGGGCTTGGGGTCATAGAATGACCCCCGCGCGTCCTCCCGAGTTAACAGATAATATTTGGGATACTTTTAGGGAGACTTATCTCGCTAATTTGGCATTTTTGACAGCGTTGTAATGAGGTTTTTATTTCTTCCAAATTCTGTTCTTTAATTGGCTTATTTTTTGTAAATTAATACAATTATTCTCCAAACATAATTTCGATTAGAAATTAAAAAGACGTATGATGTTAACAAGATTTTGGTGTTAATAGCAAGGTTATAAAAGCTAAACTCAATATTTAAATGCTCTTTAATTATTATTGGCTTAAAATATCTGGCAAATAATAAATTATTTTTATGACTTTCTTCCGTAAGATAAAAGTACTTCAGAACTTTATTACCAAGTTCAAAAAACAAATAACATACAATTCATTAATATTTTGAAAAAATTTGTTCCAGAAATTTTCAAGTAAGAATTGATATAGTAATTAAATAGAAAGAGAAACGGTAAACACTTTTAAAAAAATAACACAGAATAAACATAAAATGAATATTGCCAACTTTTTGATAAAAGGAACTGCATTAGTATTAAAGTGGGTTTACGCTCGGCCAGTTATAAGACGGACAGTAAGACAACGCCTGCGCAGAAAGGAACTGATTTATGTTTGCCAATTTCATAAGATAGATGCAGAATTTCCATGCTTGGCTGTAAATTGCTGTTATGGTGTCCCTGAATTTTTCTCTTTTTCTGTGAATCGCATTAAAATGATGCATATTTACATAAAAAAACATGGCAAAAAAAAGCCAACATACCTAAATTTGGAAAACTATAGGAAAAAATGGCAGATAAATTGAAAAAGAAAACATAATCTTGCATCAAAAAAAAAAAAAAGAGCAAAAAATAGCGGAATTAATTTATAATAAGTGATCAAATTTTTTCAGCCCCCCCAAATTCTATAAACGTATGCACAGTAAGAAAAACAATATAGTGACATTTTGCTGTCCCGTCGGGACAAGTGCTTGCCATGTACCAAACATCATTTTTCAGCCTTTATACGCACGTGCTGCCTACTGGCCGTCTTATAACTGGCCGAGTAATAACCCACCTTTATTGAGAAAACAGATACATTACTGATAATGAACCCTGAAAAAACAAAAACAGCTTTTGTTTGCCAAAGTTTGTTTTCCTTGAAGAACTAAGAGATCAATAATAAATTTACTTTATGTTGGCATCACACGTGTCGAGTTGCGTCACACGTGTCAATAATTATTAACTTTGAGAATATTCTTGCGAAAAGAAAATGACGTCATGCAGCTTAATAGAACAATAGTAAGTTATTAGATGATAGATGCAATCAATTACGATTGTCATATGACTGTGAAGCGACATAATTTGTAGAAGAATGTGATCACTTCTGACAACGCACGCAATGGGAGACAAAATGCGAAACATTTTATGTTTATCGCAAAAATTAACCATTCATTCCATTTCGATTGTTGCTATTTTAATCAGTGAGAGTGGTCTCTACAAAACTTTCTCACACTCCGTAATATGCCTGTCATTCCAGGAACGCCTTGTATGGCACTGGTGTACAATAGTTACGAAATATTTACTTTTGGAATTAATTTGACACCAAAAGTTTCACTGGATCTATGGTGTGATCCTTGGCGAGGGTTTCGGCTATTAATCCCTGGCATGCAGTTAATTGTATTCAAAAACCGACACGGTATTATTAGGTAAGTTTTTCTCAACCGATTAGAACAAAAATTTAACAAGAAGCCACAAAATTCCATATCAAATTTGATACATTTAAGTCGATGAGTTTTCAAATTATTGCATTTACGTGTTTCTGAAAGTATAGACCGAACAGCCGGACCAACGGACGTCCTCTCAATAGATTTTATTCAAAACTTGACAGAAATATGCAAATTTAGTGTAAATCAAATTTCAACCGTTTAGCTCAAAGCGTTTGTGAGTTATCTTTATCACAGACGGACAGACATTTTCCAAAAATTTGTTTTTGGAACTCAGGGAGATCTAAAACGTGGAGATTCGTCAAAATCTGGAATTCGAATTTTTTGATGATTACTATACTTTCTCTATATTGGGTGTACGGAAAAGTAAAAAAAAAAAAAAAAAATAAGAAACTTTGTTGCTTTAACAACAAAATAAAGATAACTCTCAAAAAATTTCAAAAAATCAATTCTGAAAGTATTGATATCATATATATTCTCAATTATAATATAAAGACTTTACTTATTCATTAAACGATAACAAACATATTTTAAGGAGAACAAAATTTTTTTAAACCTACGAATTCTTGTTATGTCTAGACATTGAGGTTTAAGCAAAAATAATTATCTTATCGTTTTCTTTAAACAAAATTCTTTTTATCATTTTTGTTTGTTTTTAAAATAAGTGCAGGCCAAAGGTAACAATAAGCTGTATTTTTGTGTGAATATTTTTTACATAATTAAAAATGTTGAAATTAAAAATTTTGATTTTTAAAAAAATTTAATAAAGGTAAAAGAAAGAAGAGTTAAAATCGACATTTGTAACAAAATTGTGCAAATGCACAAAACCCCCCAAAATTATTAAAAATTGGCAAACGGGAAAATAATATCCACAATATCTTATTATCCATTTATAATAAATAAATTTAGTTAAGTGTATTAATATTTCTGATTTAAAACAAAAAAATTATATCTGGTAATAAAAAGAAAGCATATTTGTAGTTGCGTGTTGGCGTTCTACAGGATACAGCAACTAAAATTGGCATGAATAAATATTGGCATGACAATTAGTTTTGAAAATGTAATTAATTTTTTAATTGAAAACTTAATTACATGTATTAATTGAAAATATAATTGCAATTCGTACTTTCCACTATAATTCGAGAAAATATTATAACGAATTGAATCTAAAACTATTTTAAAATTTAAATAATTGACATTTTATTGATATTCATTTAGTATGCGTGTATATTTTTATTGAATTTATTGATAATGTTACTTTAAAAAAAATTTACCTTTGAAATAATTTTCAAAAATGCACATGAAATATTTAACCAAGTGATTATCATCTATCATTAAAAACTGAAGGAGAAAGATTCTGTTTAAATCTGTGAAAACAAGGGGAATAAGAAGGTTAAGTCTCACTATCGCGAAGGAGAAGGTGTGGTTAGAAAAGAGATTATCTGTGCAATTTCATTTTGATAGTAGTATGACGTCATGGAACTTAACTCTGTTAATAATGTTCATTAGCAAAATAAACATATATTTTTAGCAAAATAAACAAATATTTTTTAAAGAAACATGAACATCAAATTTATGCATAAAAGTATTAATTAGATAGGACCTATATTTTCAGTGAAATAATTGATCTTAAAGGATCTATTCTAGTAATAAAATAATGAAGCATTGAAAATAAAAATTTGTTAAATTTAAAAATGAGTACATATCAGAGTTTTAAAAATAAATGTCATCAATCAAAACACACTGAAAACGAACACTCTTTATTCAAAATTTGTTCTAAAACTTTTTGAAGAGTATATAATTCTAATCTATACGAAGGATACATGATAATACAGAAAAAAAAACCGATGTTCTTTAAATAATGTATTATTAAAGCAGCAGGTAAAAGGCTTAACTTGCTTAGTTGTTTAACTTACCGATATTTTTCAATTCGCCAGTAACAAATCGTATGCCATTTATTAGTTCATTTATTATCGAATAGAAAAATGCTATTTCAATACCCGCTGTTTAAAAGGAATAAAAATAATATCAGAAACAGCTTGAGAAAAAGTAAATTAAGGAAATTTCGAAAAATAGAAAATATTAAATTCAACATACTGATAATAGAAAACAAGCAACTAACTAATTTTCAAGAAAAGAACGTGTTAACAATATAATGGAGATAAATTTAGTGTCTTTTATCATTAATAATGCCTGGAAAAATTATTTTAAAAGCTTTTGCACATGAGTATGTATAAATGAATGAACGAATTATGTAAAAATAAAAATTAATGTATGCATTTTGTGAATCGTAATATATTTTAAGATATCCGCCAACGTAATAAACGTTTTTGATCGTACATCACATATTTAAAAAATATTTTATATAAAAGCCTCTTTTTTGCCATCTCAAAACCATTTTTATTTTATAATTAGAATGTAATTAGATATGAAATTAAACACGCTTTAATAGAACTTAAACATATAAAAATAAAAATGTAGACAATATTATATAAGTTTCTTTTCTCATTATTTTTACATAGGGTTATAATTGTCTTTCCCCTTTCATTTCTTTTACCGTATACTAAATATAACTTAGAAATATTTTCAATTTGAATTTCTTTGTTTTTAATACAAATATTGGAAATTGAGATAATTCCAAATTGTTAATCTTGATTTTTCTACTGTTGCTCCAATTTGTGACAGTAAATGCATAGAAAGAATCTATTATATATGTATATTTATTACAAATATATTTATAAAAACATTCACACGTTAATAAATTCAAATTTTCAAGTTCAGGAAAATAGAAGTATCAATATCTGCTAATACCAGTTGCATGGCAGATCACAAACCTTATTGATTAGAAAGGAGAAAGGTTTTCAAAAAAATCCAAAACTAGGATTTAAAAAATTGAATTCTATTCAAGGAAAAAAGGAATGACCTATCAATTTAGAAAAATTAGATCAAAATTTTTTTTGTTGTTAAAAAAAAAAAAAAAAAAAAAACCATTTAAGTCCATTTATCTCAAAATGTAGTTTTTCCATAAATTTTTATTTATGAAACGAATTAATTATTAAAAACTATTAAAAATATGAGTTTGAAATTTGTCAAACATTTAGTTTATAATATTGCCTAGCGAATAAACAAAAATATATTTACAACAATGAACCACTGAAAAGTTATGCACGATTTAAGCAATGGAAAAAAAAGAAAAAAAAATCCATAAAAAAATTACGATCTTATATTAAAACTCATTTAATTTTTTCAAAAGGGAAGTCGGGGTGGGTGTACATCAGATGGTGGTGATAACGGATAACATTCATACCAAACAAAAAAAATGAAGAAATCGGTGTAAAATAGTTGGGATTGGGGTAACTTTAATAAAGTTTTTCTCCATCAAGATTATGCAGCCAAGTAAGGTTTTGGGGATTTCTGTTCAAACAAGAGGATGGGGGGGGGGGGACGGAATGGGCGGAATTGATGACATCTAGATTTCAGTAGTTTTCATATCAGATAAAGAGTTTTGAAATCAAAACAATATATGAAACCAAGGAAGACTGCCATTTCTTTTATCTACACAGAATGAACAGTGAAATAGTGCTTTTGTCATCCCTCTCCAAAATAGGTTTGGGATACTAGATGGCACATCTAGGGGGCCATAAGTATTTATATTAATTAAAAATTGGCGAAAGCGGACAAGACTGGGTATTGGTTCATTGGATTTTCAAATTATTTTAAATATACAGACTTTTTTTACTTCTATATGTTTGAAAACTGCATTCTTTAGGATGTCCAATGAATTCTATGAAATAATAATTTTATTCGATATCACATTTTTATTTTAATATATGCTATTTTGCTTCAATATATTTGAAAATGGCGTTCATTATTAAATAATATACTCAAACTACAGTTAATTAAACATTTCTTACATTTATTTATGCATACATTTAGGCATCAATTTACAAAAATCTGACTTCTTCCTTTTCTGTTAAAGCACTCTATCGCACGACTTCCGGGCATTACAGCATATTGCATGATAAACAAGTATTTTGTTGCAGCAAGTAAAAGTCTACAATCTCTTTCAATCCTCTTACCTGATTCTCCGTGAAGTCTATGGGCTTGGGTAGCACTCCGACCAACAACAGGTGCACGAAGGCCATGACGATGCTAAGGATGAGACACACGCTGAGTCGGAGGGGCAGCAACAGGTAGATCATGTAGGTGTATAGCAGGGTCCAGGCCACCGAGTCACCGGGCATCCGCGGCACGCTGAACAACCACATATCACAGACCAGGTGGCCAAGCTGGACGAACCATGCCAAAAAGGGTATGCAATCCCATAGTCTAAGTAGGAGCGAAAGTACAGAATTTAAAAAAAAAGTGAAAATAATTATGAAAAACTATAGTGTATCCCTTTTTGAATTACTATTTGTGTATGCCAAAAGGGTCGTGTATAAATTTTATAGTCAAATAAGAAATACAGTCAATTTTACTATCTTAATATATAAAAAAGACATTATGACTACTTATAGACTGCGATCCACATCTACTTTGAAACACCTGAGTTGAATTCAATCAATATTAATTATTTAAGAGAATATTACCGACTTTTAAAGGTTCAAAAAATAATTAAATTTTAAATTAGATAGAAATAACCAAAACGTTGTCTTTTTCTTTCAAAGTAACTTCGGAGGAAGTTGTTTCAGAAAAAAAAATATTTCTACAACATTTAAAAATTCAGAGATTTAACGCAACCGATTTTAAACTATTAAATACATATATACCCCATTACTAAAATACGATAAATACCCCATTACTAAATTCGAAAGCAAATGGAATATTTTTTTTATTGTTGAACAAAAAAAAAAGAGCACGAAGATCTATTGTTAAAGCACATTAACAAAATTCTAAACATAAAAACAGACGATTAAATGTTTGTATCAGGAGCAACAAGTGATTTGGCTTATTTTCAAGTGTTTTTTTAAGAAAGAAAATATAACTAATTATTTAATGTTCTCAAAATTCTACAAAACCTTTTTTATGCTGCAACATTTGAGAATCAAAATGTGCAATACGAATATAATAAATATTAATAATTTACGATCAGAAGCATTTAGAAATCGTTTGCTCCAATTATTCGGTATCATTTTCATTAAAAACATTGATAAAATGATGATTGATAAAAATGATTTAGTTTATTGTAACACTTTATACTAAAATGATTTGTACACTAAAAATATTATATAGGAAGAGATTTTAATCCCGAGTCATCAACCAGTGTATAATAAGGTCGCAAATGGCAAGAATGGCATTTAAGGAGAATTCTATGTCAGGGAATGAAGTAAAAGTAAAGAATACACCAGACATATACTACAGTAACAATACAGACATGAACGACCCCAAAACCCCATCACGGGAAATTGATAAATTTGTCTCCGGTAAAAATGTTTTACAACTTTTCTGATAACACTAAAACACTCTGTTCATGCAGCTAACTATTGCATTAAATCAAAAAATCTGGAAAATCGAACTTTACACAACATTTTTTTTAAAATCTTGTTTTTGCGGAGAAAATGTTCAGATACGAATCACATACTGATTACATATGAATATTTTTCAATCTGGCCTACATATGATCTGGTCATTTAAATAAAAAATAATCACGAATGAGTTTTATTTAACATGTTATTCGAAACAATCTTCTATATTACAGCATATCTATCATTACTCATATTTTTTAATACTCAGTTTTACCATCATATATGACATTGTCAGCATGAGAGTAGATAGAAAAAGGCCTCTAATAGTTAGTTATAAAAAATGTTTGTTTTTTTGTGCGTAAAATCACGTTTTTTTAGGAAAGACATCACCGATGTAACTAAACTTAAAAAGCAAAAATATTAAATAAAAATACACAAGTAAAAAAGTAAAACAAAAAACGCACCTCAAACTGAGAACCCATAACATTTATAGTGTTCTGGCCACTCTACTGCACTACCACACTTTGAAGAAATTAAATATACTTATTCTAATAGTTACTTATAAAAATTATTTGTGTGCTTAAAATCTCGTTTTTTCCGGAAAAGACACCTATATAGTTAAATTATATGATCATCTAACTGTTAGATAACTCAGTGTTATAGGAACCGGGGACCCAGGATAGTGTTGATTGCGTTATGATATGTTATGCGTTATATATAT
>JAPMOR010068394.1:508773-520046 GCA_026543865.1 Argiope aurantia | reverse complement strand
TTGTTATTGTAATTGTTAGCGAATTAAACTTCGAGAACTGGACAAAATTCCACTTTTCAGATGTCATAATTTTTGGGATTATGTCTTTCTGATTTAAAATAAACGGACAAAATTTGGAAAAATATATTAAGCAAATTTGTAAATTTCTATTAAATTTTGAACGAAATCCACTCACGGGAAATTTGTCTGCTGTCCGAGTGAATATAAATACAAATACGGTAATTATTAAACGCAAAGTGCTAAAAAAAATTTGGTACACAGTTTTTGAATATAAAGTGTACATTCATATCAAAAATTGAAGCTTGATATGAATCTTCACTGAATCACTGACGGAATTGAAATTTATCCGTCAACGGGTTGATTGTCTGTCGGTCTTAAATGCTGTCGGTCTTAAATGCTGTCGGTTTTGCATGCACAGAACGCAATAACTCAAAAATTGAAAGACTTAGATGAAACTTGGCATGCGATCTTGCAATTAAAATTGTAGCGGTGTGTCAAATTTTGGATTTATTCAATTGGAAAAGAAAGCATATAAAATGTACACTCGGTTTCACCTTTTTAAAAAAGTAAATATTATTCGGCTGTAAAAAAAAAAAGACGTCTCAAATGTATTGTCAGTTTTATCTCTTAAAGAAAGTAAACGTTATTCGGCAGTAAAGAAAAAGCATCTAAAATGTACACTCAGTTTCATCAGCATGTATATGATTTTGTAATTAAAACTTTTAGACTACTTATGAGTAAAGTAGAATTTAAAAAAACTTTGTTAGCTCCTGATAAATATTTTTTGCACTACTACAAATTTCTAAGCTAATAAGTCGTTATTAGTTATAAGTTCTATCATCTGGTTAACCGTCATTATGCCAAAAAATGAGAAGTAACTTTGAGCTACCATTTTTTGAATAATTTTAGTCAAGAAAACAGGGAGAGAAGACACGCTACTTATTCATTCGATTCTTTTTCCTGCATCAAAATATGATTTAACCAACAAGGCTATATACATAGTTCTATATATCTACCTGAAAGGGCACAAAATATTAAAAGTTGCTGGGGAAAATTACCAGAAATAATTTTGGAAAATAAATGTTTAGATATTATTTGAATTGAATCAATCATTGATTTAAAAGTGGTGTACTATAAATTTTGTCCGTAAAAATAGAAATGCCTAATTTATTAAAAAAATAATACGAAATTTGCTACTATTGATAAATTTTGAAAGAAATCTATATCTATACTTATAATAAAGATCAATGTGTGTGTGTGTGTGTGTTGGCGCTCTACAGACCAGACCATTCAACCTACAGCTACCAAATTTGGCACGTGTATACCTTGGAGGCCGGGAATGTACACCTGGGGGTTATTTTTTCGAATTTTAATTAGAATTTTATTTATTTAAAAATTAAGTGAAATTTTGGCGTGTTTCTACTATAACTTCCGAAAATATTACCGCACAAAAAAGATTTTTACAGGAAGTTAAAGATCAAAAATTTATCTTTTAAATGATACCAATGTTTTAACCTTAAAATTAAATTTCTATTTTTAATGAATTTTAAATAAATATTTTAACTATATTTTTCAACAATTTTTTTTCGTACAAAATAAAAATAAAATTTAAGCTGCACGAGAAGCAGGTTTCGCATTCATGGGAAAAAATTAGCTTTTTTCAAAGTGTTTCCATCACATTGATTAAAGCTCCAATTAAAAATAAATTAAATTCTTTTGGAAATGAAATCTACAAAAATATAATTTTCGGCACGTGTCTGTAGGAAATGAAACAAATATGAAATATTATTTTTTCTAAAAAAGAAATTGAAGAAAAATCATTTTATGATCTTTTACACTCTCTATATTATTAATCCAATAAATCAGTTTAATTTTAAGACAAGTTTTGTTTAATATGAACAGGATATCCATTCAAATCAGGGCCACACAGCTAATTTGTAAACCTTTAGTAAGACACAGATCTGATAAAATGGTATAAATGGAAAATTATTATATTTTATGTAACTTGATTCAATAAATGCTCTAATAAATAACGAATTTTTGATTTTACTTAAAGCTTCTGCTGTGGAAATCACGAATAACAAATTATTCTTGAAACACTAATATTTTAAATAAAAAGAGTTAATTTTCAATCAACTAAATCAATCACTTAAACTGACTGATTTATGAAAATTTGAATATCACTATTCAATAAAAAAAGGATAATTTTAGATTTTAAATCGATCGTTTCAAAGAAACTACGCCAATCAGCGCGCAGGTTTCTCAAGACTAAATGGCCTAAGATTATGAAAATGTTGAGTTTTTCTAAATTTTTAACATTCAAAACTTCATAAATAAGTCTTAGTTGATCGTTCAAAATAGAAACATTCCTTCATTTATTAAAAACTAGCCGCCTTTGGCGACCAGCCGGTTCGCCAGTATTACCGCTCGCTACAATTTTCAATTAAATATTTTAAGTAACTGGCCTCTTAAAGGATTCTCAAACAAAACATTTTTAATCTTCAAATTTTGATAGTCATACCAAACTTATATTGTTTAGATCGTTTCGTTCAATTTACTATATATATTTTGCTAATTTCTTGCCATTTCCGGTAAAACTTCAACTTTGATTAAAAATGTAAATGACGAAATTGCAATTAATATTAAGATATTTTTTAATAAAACCAAGCGTTTTATTTTATTTATCATCTTTATTGCTATTTATTAATTATTATTATTATTATTGAATATGAGTATTGCAAACAGAATCGCACGGTATTTAAGTCTTATGTTAACTACAAAATATTTTTCATAGTTTATGTAATATCTCAAACAATAATTGAGCAAAAATTTCTGAGATTCAGTATAAAATTCAGTTTTTAGTTTTGCTTTCAAAAGGATTGAAATGAAATCAATAATAATATTTTGTTCCTGCTTATAAATATATTTCAAAAATTATGAAGTCTAAATTTAATGAAGTAAGGTATCATATTCTGATAAATATTCTGGACACACCAAATTTTAAATAAATGAATGAATGTTTCTATTTTCCACGATCAACTAAGACTTATTTATGAAGTTTTAAATGTTAAAAATTTAGAAAAACTCAACATTTTCATAATCTTAGGCCAATTAATCTTGAGAAACTTGCGCGCTGATTGGCGTATTTTCTTTGAAACGATCGATGAAAAATCTAAAATTATCTTTTTTTTTATTGAATAGTGATATTCAAATCTTCATAAATCAGTCAGTTTAAGTGATTTGAAATTAACTCTTAAAAGTCAGTGATTTAGTTGATTGAAAATTAACTCTATGACCATCATAAAATCTGTGCTTTCTCTTGTGGTGTATGCATTCTCCTTAATATCCGATCGAATAAAACATCACATACAAAAGTACTACATAGAAAAAACGCATCAAAAGTAAACATAACATTTCAATAGTTGCCAAAAACAAAAGAGAGAAAAATGCAATTAATAAGCAGACGATATTTAGAAAAGTACAGATATTTAGACTGGAAAATGAAATTATCTGAAATTAAAAACACGCGCAGACGATATTTACAAAAGTAAAAATATTCAAATCTGAAAAGGAAAATATATGAGTTATTCCATCAATAAATGCAATAAGTTTGTTTACATCTTCATTATTTTATGAGTCATTAAATATCAAAATGGATCCGGGATTGAATAAACACCCTGTACAGAGAGTGTAAAAGATCATAAAATAATTTTTCTTGAATTTATTTTTCAGAAAAAATAATATTTCATATTTGTTTCATTTCCTACAAACGCGTGCCAAAAATTATATTTTTGCAGATTTCATTTCCAAAAAGATTTAATTTATTTTCAGTTAGAGCTTTAATCAATGTGATGGCAACACTTTGAAAAAAGCTATTTTTTTCTCAGGAATGCGAAACGTGCTTAATCCTCATTTTTATTTTTGACGAAAAAAATTATTGAAAAACATAGTTAAAATATTTATTTAAAAATTCATTAAAAATAGAAATTTAATTTTAAGGTTAAAACAGTAGTGTCATTTAAACGATAAATTTTTGATCTTTAACTTCATGTAAAAATCTTTTTTGTGCGGTAATATTCTCGGCAGTTATAGCAGAAACACGTCAATATTTCGCTTACTTTTTAAATAAATAAAATTCTAGTTAAAAATTCGAAAAAATATCCCCCAGGTGCACATTCCCGGCCTCCAAGGTATACACGTGCCAAATTTGGTAGCTGTAGGTTGAATGGTCTGGTCTGTAGAGAGCCAACACACACACACACACACACACACACACACACACACACATTGAGCTTTATTATAAGTTTAGATATAGATATAGATTTGGTGTGTCCAGAATATTTCGCAAAATATGATACCTTACTGCATTAAATTTAGACTTCATAATTTTTTAAATGTATTTATAGGCCGGAACAAAATATTATTATTGATTTCATTTCAATCCTTTTGAAAGCAAAACTAAAAACTGAATTTTATGCTGAATCTGAGAAATTTTTGTTGAATTATTGTTCGAGATATTACATAAATTATGAAAAATATTTTGTAGTTCACTTAAGACTTAAATACCGAGCGATCCTGTTTGCAATACTCATATTCAATAATAATAACAATAAATAAATAAATAACAATAAAGATGATAAATAAAATAAAACGCTTGGTTTTATTAAAAAATATCTTTATATTAATTGCAATTTCATCATTTCCACTTTAAATTAAAGTTGAAGTTTTACCGGAAATGACAACAAATTCGCAAAATATATATAGTAAATTGAACGAATCGATCTAAACAGCAGTATAAATTCGGTATGACTATCAAAATTTGAAGATTAAAAATGTTTTGTTTGAAAATCTATTAAGAGACCAGTTACTTAAAATATTTAATTGAAAATTGTAGCTAGCGGTAATACTGGCGAACCGGCTGGTCGTCAAAGGCGGCTAGTCTAACAATAAATAGAAGAAGCACTGAGGTTATTCAACCGAAGCCCATGGTTTAGATCTAAGGTAATTTATTAGCCAGTGTTGGATTATTGAAGAATAAATATTTTATAATTTGGATCTTTGAGTCACAATTTAAATATCTATAGATATTTATATTAGCAAAATTCACGACATTTCACAAATTTATTGCGAAAACTTTCATAACTTGTAGGCTAGCCAGCTTTACAGTCTGTTTGACCTTTATTAGGCGATAAATGACATTGGACAATTCATTACAAAAAAGAATTTAATGACAATTATAAAAATTTTAATAGAGTTATTGGTTGCTTAAATAGAAAGAAACGCCTTGTTCATGCTAGAGCGAAAATGCGTTGTCTCATGCTAGAGATGGGAAATGCGTTGTCGCATACTAAGATGCGAAATGCGTTGTCCCTTGTTAATATGGGAAATGCATTGTCCTATACTAAGATGGGATATGCGTTGTCTCATGCTAAGATGGGAAATGCGTTGTCTCATGCTAAGATGGGAAATGCGTTGTCCCATGTTAGGATAGGAGATGCGCTTTCCCGTGCTGATGGGAAATGAATTGTTCATGTTAAAGATGGGAAATGCCATACTCATGTTAAGATGGGAAATACATTGTTCATGTTAGAGATGGGAACTCCGCTGTCCCATGATAAGATGGGGAATGAATTGCTCATGCTAGAGATGGGAAATGCGTTGCTCATGTTAGAGATGGGAAATGCGTTGTTTCATGCTAAGAAGGGAAATGCATTGCTCATGTTAGAGATGGAAAATGCGTTGCTCATGCTAAAGATGGGAAATGCATTGCTCATGTTAAAGATGGGAAATGCGTTATCTCATGCTAGAGATGAGAAATGCGTTAGTTTCATATAAGAACTGAATATATATAATATGTGGAGAAAGGAGATATATAATATGTGCTTCACAGGAAACTGCAATGCTTACACTTGCACAGCAAAAGAAATTTAAAAAAAATAGATACATTGAGAAACAACAGAAGGCGCAAGAAGTTTGGAAACGGTTTCCATTTTGAGCTCATATCCGCTTTATTGTTACAGTATAATTTAAATATTAACTTCATTTGATGAAATGAGATGTCGTGCACGAACGTTGGTTGATATGACTGAACCAAGGATTTTTAATTTCATAGGCGAGCCAGTGATTTGAGAAAAAACTGCTAACTCAGATTGAAAGACATTTCTGTGACACATTAAATTATGTTGTTTTTGTTTCCAATGGCACTTGTCATAGACAAGCTCACTGACTTTAGAAGTCAGTGATTTTAAGCCAAGGGGACGTCTCTTGTTTTTCAGTAGCGCCATCTAAGGCCAAGAAACATTAGATATTAAATTATAATCTATCTTACAATATGGTATAAATGTTGGAAGGAAAGAATTAATATGATTTAGAATCGATGATTACTAATTTAACGGAAAGTCATCTGAAGAAACTCAAATTCTTGATAAATTTAATTTCCCTCAAGATTTATAAAGAAGAACCAGCTGGAATGGTCACCCCAAAACTTTCTCGCATACTCTCTATTAAAAGTCTTATTTCCCACATCAAGTAAAACATTGTGGGCCTTGGGTATGGTACAGAACGCCTTTCATGGCAGTGGCGTACAATAGTTAAGAAATGTTAACCTTTGGCGTGATGGTTTAGTTATATTAACGTCCCGTTTGAAGCAACACTTGGGCTATTTTGGGACGGACCTCGTAATTTTGAACCGCGGTCAGATGACGAGGACGACACCTGAACTGGCACCCCCCTCTCCACACCACACCACACCAGAGGGAGGACGTTTGGTCAGGACGGATTTAACGTGCAACAGACCCCCTTACACGACGGTTCTTCGGTGGAATCGGGTCTCGCACCTGAAACCCTCCGGTTCCGAAGCCGAGACCTTACCACCAGGCCACCGTGGCCCCTAACCTTTGGCGTGAATTTAGCATTTTTTAAATCTGTTGCGTGATCCTTGGAGAGTGTGTTGGCGATTAATCTCTGGCATACAGTTAAGAGTATCCGAAAATTGAATTTGTGTTTGAGACATGTTTTTTCTTAATGATTGAAACCAAACTTTGATACATAGCTACAATTGTAGTTACAAAAACATGTACCAAATTTGATAAAATTAAGGCACTGCTATTTTGAGTTTGTTTTTTTATATGCTTCAGAACGTACAGGCCAAAACTTGATAGGTGTCTACATTAAAATTGTTAAATCTGTGTGCCTAATTTTGTCCATCTGTCTCTCTTCGTTTTGTAATTAGCCAGTTATTTTATATTCGAACTGTCGGACGAACTTTCTCTGAACGGATTTTTTTTTCAAATTTTGATAGAAATCTACGAATATGTAAAGATCGTATATCAATTTCATCCGTCTAGATCAAGGTGTTTTTGAGTTATCTTTGTCATAGAAAGACAGACGAATAGTTTCTAGAAATGTGTTTTTCGAGCTCATGGAGGTCAAAAACGTGAAGAATCGTCAAAATCTTGTGTTCAAATTTTTGGACGATTATTACACTCCACAGCGCATATGAGAAAGCAAAAGGAAAGAATGTTATATGCTTTGGATAAAATTTATATTGCTTATAAATTTAATGATTATATTCCATTCTATTCCAAATCAAACTCATGAGAAAAGTTCTGGAAAGACAATCGATTCGGCTGCAACAATTCGGTACCAGCGATCGATGCCCAAAACAATCGGTAGAATCTTGAAGTGGACAGAAGAATAAATAAATAATAATAAAAAGAACAAAGAAAATAAATGTAGACGGAAAAAAGCAAATAAGTTGAGTTGTAGGAAGAAATAAATGTCCATTCGTACCCTCATATCGAGTTCTTCGTTGTTCAGAGTGGACTTCATATCGTTTGCGCTGTTGTGATTGGTCGCTGCGTTCTTCATGACGTCACAGGCACGAAAACAATGGCGGCAGGTGTCAAATTAGGCAGCCAATAAGGAGGGCTTCGACACGTCATCTTCGTCCTGGCCGAGGATCATTCTTTGGTGGTATTTATGGAGAGAAGATACCTAAAAGCAGAAAAAAAGAAGTGATTAGATACTGAAAAGGAATGCATAAGATTTCTGTTTAGGTAACAATAGACATGTTAATAAAGGTTAAATAAATTCGTCTAAAAGTTAAAATAATTTGTACACAGAATTAAATTTATTTTAACATAATAAAGATTTTTGAAAAATTCTGATAATTCCGTTCTTTTGGAATTAAAAAAACATAAAATAACGTTGAGATGTGGGTTAACCTATAATTTTCGTTGAAGTGAGTTCAACATGCTTTCTTTCAAAGCAATATTGCATCCTAATTTCAATTACCCTACATTAGATGGCAGCAATTGTCAAACAGTTCACTTTCTAACTTTATAAAATAAGATACCTAACACAACTGAGTGAAAATTTTGAGTTCATTCTGTTTTTCAACATTTCAAATCTTAAAATCTATAAATTTATGCAGGTGCAACTGCCACTTCCTTTTGAAATATTATAAAATATGATGCCTGGTACAGCCTCAATTATTTATATTCATTTATTGAAATAAAAGTACTTTTGGAAGTTATAGCAATAAAGAAAGGATTTTTAGGCTTTATACTTTTTCCAAACTGCGTTATGAGAAAAACATTGAAAACGCTCCACAAAGCAAATCATTTGACCTACAGCTTTATTTCTGGTGTGGTAGATGCAGTGGCGGCTATTCATCTAGGCGAACGAGGCAGCTCCCTAGGGCCACTAGGCTAAGAGAGAGCCACTAGATTGAAACGAAGCTATTAGCCTAGATACCAAATAAGTATGAAAAATGTACAGATTCTATGAATGATAAAATATTATGATAAAATTAAAACTTCATCAAAGACAATGGCTCAAGTTTGTGTGCGTTTCAGAACTTTTACTTCCTTATCAGATTATTTATGGAACGTTATATCTACTTCCAAAACAATATGCCAATATAACTAGATAACAATATAACTAGAACAATATAACTAGAGCCATATATTAGATAAATGAAATAAATGCATATTTACATTGTAAAAAAAATTAAAACTAATTAATAAAAATACATACAATTAATTAAGAATAAATAAATCATTAACATGGAAAGAAATGTGCTGCATGCGAAACTAAATTGATTGTATTTTTAAAAGCGAAGATTAATCATCTACACTGCCCAGGAGACACATAATATTTAAGTATGTCGCTGAATAGGTACTCATTAAGAAAAGGTCTTTAGAATATTAATTTGATTTTTAATGTATACAAAATTAAATGAATTACTAACACTTTTCTCGATAATTCGAAAGCATATCATTGAGCAAATCTTTTTTTTTACATACCTTAAAATAAACAAATAAATATTCAATGATGCCGATTTTATTTTCATGCTGAGTTTTACTCAAATTTATCAAATTTTTAACAGTATTTAAACATTTTTGTGTCCAATGCAACAGAAATAACAAAAAAGAAAAAAAAAATTACAATCGCATGAAAGACTCAAAAGAAGCTATCATTTTTTCCCCCAGAAATAACCGCTTTGAGCAAAAACCGTTTAGAAGATTGAGATATAAAATTCTAATCGTTCTCAGATTCCCTCGAAAATTCTTGTTTTCCGAAAACGATTCTTGAAAATCAGAAGAGGTTCAGCTGTAACTGCTCCCAGCGCCCAGCCTTCTGAATTTCTATGAGCTATTAAGCAACCGAGGGGACCCATAATGTGCATGTTATGAGCATATGCAGCGTTTAGAACCTGCTACAGGAAAATTTCCTCTTGGGAAGGATTCTGAATTGGTAACCATGACGACACCATTTTGAGTTTATTCCGGGATATAGAAGGGTCTTAGAGTTTGCAAGATAAAAGCGTAGGATTTTAGTAGATATAGGATTTGAATGGCTATTTTTGGAATTCTTTTACATCAATTCCATAGAATTGGGAAGATTATAGTTTAGAGAAAGAAGTGTTATCGATGAAGATTTTTTTTGGTACAAAATCGAAGATAAAAATTGTCTTACGCGAGTTCATCCTATTATCAAGATCATTTTCTGTGTTCAATAATAATAACAATAACATCAACAATAAACTGAAAGAAAGAAATGTTTTAATTCACTTCTCTGCACACAAACACCCAAAACGTTTTGTAAAAAAAATACACGAACTATTTTGTAAGTACTGAAATTAAATGTTTATAAATTAATAAAAGTGCCTGCAGGCCGTGTTAGTGTCTCTTGTTAATTTAATTTAAAAATCCTTTAAATATCTTGCTTTTCTACTACAATTTACTTATGTTACCACCTTTCTCTGAAGCAATACAAATACAATTTTGGGACAGTTCTCGTTATTATGAACCATGGTGAAATGACAAGGATGGTTTATGAGCTGGCTACTTTTTGTCCTTTTGGAAAACTTCTGTTCCAAATTCGAGACCATGCCACTAAGTCTCAAGAGGAAACACAAGCAAGCATATGCAAATAAATAAATAGATAAAGAAAAGTAAATATTATTTTACAGTAAAGAAATAGATTCAAAATAGATTGTACAAGACAATATTAAATGAATAAAAATGTATAAAAATTCTAAAATGCTTAAAAGGAATAGTAAATAAATTGACTTAAAAGTTCACTGAATAGCAGAAATTTTATACTATCTTATACTCTTTTTTTTAGAGATTTACCCAAATTGTTTTTTAAATGGCTCTGTTTACACGGAAGTAAAATTTAATTTGATTATTTATTAAACGATATTTAAGTAATTAAATTTTTTAAATAACGTATTGTTAATGAAAAGGCATAAAATTTCAACTTTCTAGCACATAATGAAATGCTCGAAAATCGATTACGTCGTCTTTACAAACTTGAAACAAATCAAGGTAAATAAGAGCATTTATAAAGAATTATATTTATAAAAAATAGATATGTATATGTAAAGATAGCTTACGAAAATAATCAATCATAAATACAAAGGTAAAGATAAATAGGAGAGAAAATATTTGTAATATTGAATGAAAAAGTTCACTTGTTCAAAAATAAATAAACAGATGCAAATATATTTTTTTGTTTGAAAATAAACGACCAAAGAGGAAAAAATTGAAACTGTACAGAAAAAAATTAAACAGATGCAAATAAGTATTCTACAATTTTGGAGATAAACAAACAAATGCAAAAAAATCAACAATGTTCAAAAATAAATAAACGCAAAATTTATTCTACAATTTTCAATGATAAATAGAAAAGGAGAAAGGATTGTGCATTTTTTGGAGATAAACAAACAAATGCAAAAAAATCAACAATGTTCAAAAATAAATAAA
>JAPMOR010068394.1:439247-497622 GCA_026543865.1 Argiope aurantia | reverse complement strand
AGAAATTATTCTCCCAGAAGCATTATTAGATCTACAGGCAGCATTAAAAAAATTTCTTTGATTAAATGAAGAGAAGAAAGCAAAAGTTCATTCCATAGAAAATGCAAAGTTTTAACTGCAGAAAATGAAAATGTTGCGATCATTTAAAATAAACACGCAATTTTTAAATAAACGGAATTAAATAGAAGGCCAAAAGAATAAATAATAAACACGCGTTCGCTCGGATAATGTACTTCGAGCAATGATAACGTTCCCCATCTTCGTCAACGCATTCTAAGCCTGGATTTAAATCAAACTACTCACGGAATTTTAATTCCTTTATTTTCCAATCGTGTAAATACATGAATTCGAGATGACTCGATTTAAAAGTACATAAAACTCTGGAGGTTTGGGTTGTGTTTGCATAATCCAGTTTTGTTTTTGAACCGAGTTGCAAAGTTTGTTTTGACTTTATATATTTATTTATATATATTAGTGCTATTGTTCGCTGCGGCTGAAGGATTGCCGCAGCTGCTAAACCGTAGCATTGCGTAGCGTGGTGGGTTTTTATTGTAAATGCATCAACAATGGATAATTCCATTTGCTACGCTTGAGGTAGGGGAAAAAATGATATACTAACACGTCTTACTCATTTTTTAGAAAGGTTTACTGCCTATTGTTTTGCTTATGCTTGTTTCGGAGGAAGGTTTTTTACGGTAAGATACGTTGTTCGAAAAGCGGTAAAGCTTCTAACAAACGCCGGTACGTTTTCTCTTATGTAAGAAAAGCTGAATTTCCCGCGAAGTTGAATAAAAAAAGAATCAAATTATTTTGAATTTTTTATCATATCTGGAAACTAGATTTGGTTTGACATTTTTTTTTGTTATTGTATTGAGTTCAGGATGATACTAATATCCGATTGTTCCTGATTCTGCTGCCTGATATACTTGCCTTTTGATTTGATTGATACTTGATTTTTGTATACTTGACCATCCTATACTTGATTTTTATTCGGTCGAAATAAATTCGAGAAGTTGCTAGATATCGATTCTTGTCCTTCCGCTGACTGGTAACTAACAATAATTCCAAATTGAGATTTCATTTTTTTTGTAAGAGATATTGATGACCCTGTACTCGTGAATTTTATTTTGACAATGAGTGACGGCCGGGTGAGAAGAGGAAAGGAAAAGCTTTACTTATGTAGTTAGTAAGGTGAGGGCGAGGATTCATCAGTTGTAAGTGCACTTTTACATGGGATAATGATCGGTAATTGCTGGGATGATACATGCAGGGGATTATAAATGAATATCCGAACATTGAAAATCTCTCAAAAGAAAACAAAACAAATTACAGTCAAATTGTTCATTAGAAATAACAATTACAAGTTTATACTCAAAAACAATTATAAATGTTCAATGTGAGCCTCTCTAGAAATTCTAAAGATATTGAAGCAGTAAAATATACATCTCATAATTTTTTCTGCATGCATGGTGTGAAGTTTTGAAAGAATGCAGATATGCGTGTATGGTAATATTTGATTTTTTTTATTGGGCTACATCAATCAAACAACAGATGTTTGTTTCGCCGCTACCAGCTGACATTGATGAATTGATGACTTAGATATTTGTATGTTTCCAAAGCGTCATGCCGAAAATATTGAAAAAGTATGGGGGAATGAGCTATTATATCGCCTCGATATTGCTCTTATTTTTGGAGGGGCTTACAGTTTGCACTTATAACTGCTTTGAATTTAAATTTTTAATTGTGTTTTGTAACTTCCAAAGAACAACAAAATTGAAATTTGTTTTATTTTTTAATAGTCCCGTAAAATTGAGATATTCCTTTATAATCACGTTGTAGATAATTAACAAACATTATGCGTGTTCATAGCGTCCCAATATTAACTGATCAATATCAATCTGATATATATCTGATCTAATATCAAATCAATATCAACTGATACTGAGGACACGATACTCTTAGTCAGAAAACTGATACAGATAACAAGGTACTCTTAGTCAGAAAATTGATACAGCGAACGAAATACTCTTAGTCTGAAAACTGATACAGAGAACACGATACTCTTAGCATGTATCAGTTTTGTGTATTTCATAATTCCGTGATCCTGGTGCAAAATATCAGGCTTGTATAGTATTTTCCAAGATTGCAGAAAATTGATGATTTTTTTTTAATTAGAAGAATAAAAATAAAATAATTCTTCCTGCCAGAAAGAGGTTCTGCAACTAAAGGTAACGAACAGAACAATACCAAATAAACTGCATAAGGCATGAGAAAATAAGTTCCATAAAAAAGAACTCTAGCTATGCAGAATTCACTTAATATGTGAGTGATAAATATTAGACTACGAAAATGAAGTATATATGGTATAAAGCTAAAATATACATTTATCAATAAAATTAGAGTTCGTTAGCCAATTTGCGCAGTTTTAATCTACTGCCTTTCTCTCTATATAAGTGACTGCATCGGTGACTTAAAATATATTATAAAAATTATTGCAGACTTCAATGAATTCCATAGTTTGTATACAAAATTCGGTTTCATCACATTTATTAGCTTTAGTTGCATATGCTTTCAAATTTGAAAAGTTCTTTTTGGCTACTCTATATACAGCATATCAAACTTCGGAAAGTTTTGACTTAATTAGTTTAAAATAATTGAATGCAAATTATTTTTTCAAAGAAATTTCAAGTCCATATAATAAAATAAGTTAAAAAATTAATAAAATGTAGTTTTTCATGATTTTTTCTGATTGTTTTTTATTTATCTTGTTACATTCTCTTTCAAATAAGAGGATTAGCAGATAATTTTTTTAAAATATTAATATGATTAATTAAAAAAATTCGGATTTTCCCCCCAATTTTTTGCAAAAAAATTTGTTTTACTGAGTTTTTTTTAAATAAAGAATAAAAGAGTAAAAAATTTTTTAAATGCCACTTAATTATTTTTATTAAATTGAGTTTTAATTTGAATTTTTTGGATTTTTAATTTCGATTTTTCGGAAATTTGGAATCAAAAATTTTTTTAAAAAAAAATCTTAAAGTTCTGATTAATTTAAAATTTTCTAAAATGCAGAAGCCTTGTAAAAAAGATCCAAACTATCGTCAAAAAAGTAATAGTAAAAAATTTAAAGAAAAATATCTCGATTCTTGAAGAAATAATATCATATATGCAGTATAACCAATAATAGCCTTTTTCTATACATAAATCTCTTATACATCATGAAAATATCATAAATGCTTTGAAAAAAATAATCTTGTACAAAATAAATAAATAAATAAATAAAGCGCAATAAAAATCCTATCAAGCCCAATTATTTTCCTGCAATTACACACATACAAGAGATCAGCCAAAATAGTTTGCCAAAAACTTCTACCATGTAAAAAAGGTCTTCTCCTCCTCTTGCCCACTTTAAATTGAGGACTTTGATCAAGTCCGTGAATACTGTAAGTGACTATAAGTGCTCAGATTTTTATTTTCAGATTCTTCTACATAAAGATTGTATGCTTCTCTGTATATTGAAGAAAAATACTACTAGTATATTCAATGCATGCTATAGACAAAGTATAGATTTGAAACATCAAATTTGTATGTGATCTTTGGCGATTAATCATTGCGTTTAATACACAAATATCAAAAAACCGAATATGTGTATTGGATACTTTTTCGCAACCCCAATTTGAGGATTACAATTGTAGTGACAAGATAACATACCAAATTTCATTCATTTAAATCATTGCGTTTTCGAGTTATCGAATTTTGATGCAGAAAAAAATAGGAAATACATTCGATAGATTCTATTCTTTTCCAGACATTCCCTTCCGACAGATTTGATTCAAACTTAGTTTGGGAAATAAATCAAATTCTGATACTCTGAACCAAATTTCATTTCAATTGTTTGTTAAGTTTTTCAACCAGCACATTTATATGAGTGCAAAAATATGGATCCATACATGGTCATCTCCTGACAAATTTGGTTCCAAATTTAAAATGGATCTACATTATAGATGCCAAACCTTTGAATCAAATTTCATAAATCTAGCTTTGTAGGATTTGTAGTGATATTAAGTCGAACTATTCTGTAACTAGACTTCCCCAGAAAGGATTTCTTTGGGACTTTGTCAAAAATTTATACATTTCATGTAGAAATATCAAATCAAATTTTCTCCTAGACCTGTATTATTTTGCTACTTTTATAATAATTCCACTTATAATCCAAATAAAGTTTCTTAACTAAGTTAATCACCATGATGTCAAAAGCCATTAAAAATGTAATTCCCCAGGTAATATATCTTCTAGTTGTACATTGTTTTTCAAGGTCTAATTCGAATGCAAACTGCGAATAGAATAATAAGTAGAATATATATTTTTTTCTTTAATTGCCAATGATGTGTGAAACTCAAGCAATTAAGCATTTGATGAAACACCGAAAACGGTTTGAATTTCGTCATTTACAAAGTTGAGAAAAAAATATTGCATGAAAATATAAATTTATATTATTGAAGTGACAATTTTTATTTTCTCATATATGAAGTAGCATAGTTTGGTTTGGTTTCGTTATATTAACGTCCTGTTTGAAGCAACACTAGGGCTATTTTGGGACGGACCTCGTAATTGTGAACCGCGGTCAGATGACGAGGACGACACCTGAGCTGGCACCTCCCTCTCCACACCACACCAGCGGGAGGACGTTTGGTCATGACGGATTTAACGTGCAACAGACCCCCTTACACGACGATTCTTCGGTGGAATCGGGTCTCGAACCTGAAACCCTCCGGTTCCGAAGCCGAGACCTTACCACCAGGCCACCGCGGCCATGAAGTAGTTTAGAGAAAATATAGTAATCGTCAAGAAACTCGAACTCGAGATTTTGATGAATCTTCGCATTTTAGATCTCCCTGAGTTCGAAAAACACAAAATGTCTTTTGTCAAATTTTGAAAATTTCTGTCTAACTGCCTGTGAGTGACAAAGATAATTCAAAAATGCTTTGAGCTAGACAGTTGAAATTTGATGTATAGTCTTTGCACCAAATTTGTAGATTTTTATCAAATTTTGAGCAAAATCCGTTAAAAACCCCGTCTGTCCATCCGGCTGTCCGAATAAAAGCTAACATGATAACTACAAAACGAAGAGAGCTAGATGGATAAAATTTTGGATTTAACAGATTTAACATTCATATTGTAGGCAACTACCAAATTTGGAGACCAGGACTTGGTCATCTGTCGGTTTGTATTTTCAGAGCCATGTAAACGCGATCATTCAAAATGGAAATAACTTATATATATATAAAATTTTGTAAGGAATTTTGTGATTACAAGTGCAGTTTTGTGTCAAATTGTTATTGCAATCAATTGAAAAAAACGCATCTAAAACATAAATCTGATTTTGGAATACTATTGAAATCATCACAGGAATTAATTTCAAAAAAATCACGCTGAGGATAGTGCGATAGATTTAGTAAAAATGCTAAATGAATGCCAATGATAAATATTTCGTAGCTACTGAACACCAATTTCATGCAAGGGGTTCTCTGGTATAACACCTTTATTAAAGAGCATGTGAGAAAGGTTTGGGGAGATCACTACAGCTGGTTGAATTCTTATGTACGAAATATAGAGAAAATACTGTTATCGTCAAAATATTCAGAATCGTCAAATGATATTTTAACGAATCTTTCAAACCGCTCTGAACATCATTTTTGGCATTATGTCTGTGTATGTCAGAACGTCTTTTTGTGAAAATGTTATTTCAAAAATTCTTTAAATTAGACAAATGAAACTTGGCATATGATCTAACGATGAAATTTGAAGATATCAATCAAAAATTGAAAAAAAAATTGATTAATAGAAAGTTTGTCTGTCTAGCTTATCAGTTAGAAGTGAGCTCGATAACTTTAAAAGATAAAGAGATAGATAGATAGATGGAATTTGGTTCACAGGTTTAGCATCTAAAATATAGGTTCTAATCAAATTTTGGACTAAATCCGTCCAAGACATGACCATTGGTCCGTCTGCATTTTTGCATGCATGTAAATGCTTAATTGGAATGACTTAAATCAGTGACTCAATCATGACTTATATACATATACACAGGCCGGGATAGCCTGGTCGGTAGAGCGTCGGATTCGCGTCCCTTTGGTTGCGAGTTCGAACCCTCGGCCGAAGATTCCCCGCGTGCTTGGTGGCTGACGCGCGTTAAATCTGTCGTGGTCACAATGTCCTCCATGCCGAGAGTAATATCACTGGGGGTACTGGATCAGGGGTGATCGTTCTCTGATTCAGGTCGTAAATTACGATCTGTGAATGAAATGCGTGAATGAAGTCCGCCCCGTAAAAAGGGTTGTGCATGTAGCTAAGTCGTTCTCTTGGTCCTAGTTGGCGCTACTATAGAAACAAGAGACGCACCCCCTCAGGCTTAAATTCGGCTGTCTCTGACGACGGTGCTTGTCCGTGGCAAGTGCCATAATTACAAACAATATATATATATATATATGTATATATCGTTACAACCTTTTGCTTATGTCATGCAAATCATGTACGGCCATACCGAAAGTGAGTAATTTTATAGTGGGTGATGGGGGATAAGATTTTAATTGAAAACTTCGAACAAATTTCTGGAAGACCATTTTAACTTTAAATAAGTTGCAAGAATAATTTTTGACAAATATTTTCTGAAGTTATCAAGGAAAAGTATCAACCTTTCGCTTAACTTTACATTAATAAAGATTTTAGCTATAGTAAATGAAAAAAAAAACTTTGTCTATTCTAAATTTGTTGTTCTAAAAGTAACAGTCTGTCCTGAAGAGAACCATACACACATAAAGCCACTCACACACATTCTTTTTCGCTTTTGAAAGTCCTATTATTAATAAATCAAAGAAATTTTAATTATCCATTATGTAATAGGAGTCTTTGTTCATAGTAACAATAGGCCCAACTTCAGGTAGGTCAGAAATTGAGCACTTTATGACTAAGGGCATGTTATAGGTTATGTTAAAGACAGCAGTTCGGCCACAACAAATCCTGTTGATGCTGTTTCGTTCAGTGGTTTTGGGGTGGTCTGTTGAACACAAGAAGAAGAAATCCCTATTGCAATTAGAAATCAATAATATATATCCAAAATCTTTCGGTTACTGGCGTCATGAAATACCGCAAGTTTAGTTTAAAAAAAAGAACCTTTTAATTCTGGTTAAACATCTCCTTCTACGTTTACGAAATCATCATTCCTGAATTGTGTATAAAATAGAAATAATATTTTTGAACCATCAATTAAAGCAGTAAATTTGGTGATGTGAACTGAAGAGAAAATATCCGAGAAAGATCAGCAAAAATGTGATATTTGCGTTTAAAATTCCTAATTATATTAAGGAATAAAAATTATTTCATTATTTGAAGAAGCCTGCGAGGTCAATAACGCTTCTAAATGATATTTACTAAAACTATACTAATAAAATTAGGGATCTTCATCGGCTCGTTCGGCAGAGCAAAGACATAAATATATTCAGATCGTTTCTTCCAGTTTGAAATTTTAATCTTAGATAAAAGTCTATTTAACTAAGAATTATATCTAGAAAGGCTTTATTTTCTCTGAAATTCAATACGATGAAAATATTTTCACTGATTCAGTGAAACAGAAATTTTTAATATGCTTAATTTAATATTTAATAACCAGAGGAATATCACAGAACTCGGTCTGTACATTTTCATATTGAAATAGCAAGAATTCAGCATTTCAATTAAAAAAAATGATAAAGACTTTATTTTGAAAAATTTTAAAGCGAATTGTAGTTTCGGTATCGCATCTTTCAAAAAGGAAAATGTAAACAGAATGCGATTTTTTTTAAATATTTGGCTTAATGTATCGATGAGACTTTATCTATATACTAAATTCTTCGAGGTGAGGGATGGAGGCTTTCTAATTAAAGGTATTCCAAAATTAACGTATGATTTGAATTTGCCACCATTCGTGCAGTAAAATGTTGGCAATTTTTTTTAAAAAAACCATTTGAGATCTGATGGTTTAGGGTTAGTAAAAATCGAGCGTTACTCGATAGAACTACGCATTAATGCAAGATTTGAATTAAATAAAAAAAACAAAAAAAAACATAGTTTTCCGAACGAATCAAAAAGCATTCGGGGTAGAGTTATATATGGAAAAACTCAAAGGGAAAATGACCTACATGGCTTTGCTGGAACATACGCATTCTTTTGTCAAAATTTTCCATGTCCTTTTTGCATAAATGTGGCTGAATTTCGTTGATGCAGAGCTGCATTTCCTTATTCAATGCACGCTTGCTTGTGGGCTTGTAGTCATATGCATTTGACTTCAAATATCTCCATAAAAAGAAATCCATTGGTGTTAAATCACACGATCTAGGAGGTCAATTCACAAATTTTCGAATTGCCTGTCAGACTTTCATTATTTTTGAAATATTGTTCAACAATGAAAATATATTGTTCTATCGAGTGACGCACCATTTTTAATAACCCAAAACTATCAGCTGTCGAATGGTTTTTTTAATAGGATTGTCAACACTTTACTGCATGAATGGTGCCAAATTCAAATCTCACATTAATTTTGGGACATCTTTTATAAGGATAAGAACTAACCGGAGAAATCAACGGATCTTCGGCTTCCTCGTAAGTGAAAAACGCGGTTTTGTATTGGTCACATTTCCAATATTTGGATATATCTCTATGGAAGGGGTGTGGTATGGATTTTGCAACTGATTGCAATACTCATAATATTATTTCAGTAATCCGATCTTTTAGTAGCCCAGATGCTTTAGCAAGGTAAGATTTATGAATTTTTGTTGTCTTTCTATTAAATAATGCGTAATTTATCTTCAAAATTTGTGAATATTTTTTAAGATTTCAATTCTGAAACAGTAGTATTATCTTCTCAAATAAGTTATAGTTACAAGGCATTTTTTTTCTATTATTCGTTGCCATAATATTTCATTTGAATAAAATATATTTTTTTACTATTAATTGCAAGAAGTTATCAGAATTCCTTTAAAATTCATTATTATGTTTATTTTTGTACATGTAGTATTTATATAAATACTATTAAATTATTGTAATTTCCACAGAACACACTTTTTTAAATCAATGCTTAAAATGTTAAATTTTTCAAATTTTCTGAAAATAATAATTTGGATATATTTTTAATTGAAACAATTAATTAAGATGATAAACATTTAATTTTATCGTTTTTTTTATCGAAAATCAAAATAGTCAGAGCAATTATTGACAATAAATTATTAGATGATTTTTCTAACAACATGATAACAAATAATAATTTTAATCTAGACAATTAAATTGTAAAATATTTCTTATTGAAAAAAAAAACAAAAATTTATTTCAGTTGCAACTATTGAATTTCCCGATATATTTTCCAGAAAAATTACAACAGAGAATAACTTTAATTAAATGTACTTATAAAAAGGTTTCAGAGCAAAATAGTCACAGGGAATTATTATAATTTTTGTAGATTACACTATAACACAAACAAGCACAAATTAAGATTATTGGCAATTAAATGGTAAATATTTTCTTTGGCGAAATAAGTCGGAGATAGCTAAACTATAAAATATTTTTCTGATTGTAGTAAAAATAAAGATTAGAACATTTAATAAAGCAGTTAGAAATAAAAAGTCAGAAACATTTAAAAAATACCATCTTTCCTGTTGCAAAATCTAACAACAAAGAAGTTCTAAAGATTTTCAAAATATGCGTAACTAAAATTCTTTAACAAGCGATATAAAATTTCGATCCTTAAATCTTAACTTATAATCTATAAAATCATTTCATAATGCGCAGAGAACTTGGCATTTTCACAGGAAGATATTTAGAGAATTTCTTTAAGCTCGGAAATTTGATAGATATTTTGACAAAACTTCCAAACAGCTGAGAAAGATTATTTAAATACACATAATTAGAATTATCAGCAAACATCAATTTCCTATCAAACAAAATATTTCATTTATATCAAATTCCATACTTCTCTAATAACGATTCGACAGTAAGAAAATTCTGAAAGTATTAAAAAATGAATAGTTAAAATATTTTTACAACTGATATTAAATTCCAATCCTTAAAGCAGAACTTATAATATATAAAGTCACTTTATAAAAGCTTAGAGAATTTGGCATTTTCACAGGAAGATATTTAGGGATTTTCTTTAAGCTCGGAAATTTGATAGATATTTCGACAAAACTTCCCAACAGCTGAGAAAGATTATTTAAATACACATAATTAGAATTATCAGCAAACATCAATTTCCCATCAAACAAAATATTTCATTTATATCAAATTCCATATTTCTCTAATAACAAATTCAACATAACTTTCAATAATTTCAATCTGAAAATATTAAAACATGGACTGTAAAAATTCTTTAGCAACCGATATAAAATTTCGATCCTTAAATCGGAAAGAAAATTCTGAAAGTATTAAAATATGAATAGTTAAAACTCTTTAACAAACCATGCAAAATTTCCCATCTTCTAATCTATATTATAATCTAAGAACTCACTTTATAAAGCGCAGATGTTTTGCCTTTTCACAGGAATATTTTTTGGTTACTCCTCCAACCTTCGAAACATGATAGCCATTTCGACAGAACTCCCAAATAAAAGTATTTAGTATACATCATTAGAATCTTGAGCAAACGATGAATTCGCAACGAATAAAATGTTCCATCTATATCAAATTCCATTCCATATTTCTGTAATAATAAGAAAGTCTGTATTGTTTGATAAATAATGTTGAGACTTGGCCCAACTGTTCTAGTGCAATAAACAACTTTTCAGTCGGAATTCGCCATTCTTTCCAAAATCCTCCAATCTTCATCGCTCATTTCGCTAATGAAGAATCCTGAGACTTAACGACGGTGATTTTTCTTTCACGATTGGAGTTACTCACATCGAACTGTTGGATCAATAAACTAAGGTTGGGATAAAATAATGGATTCTCACAAGCAGGATGTTTGGGATTCCCCGATATTTCTTAATTTATAAAGGCGGCGATAAATTTAAATTGACTTTATTTATCGAAAAAGTTAGTTCCTCACCAATTCTTAAGATTTAAAAAATGTTTTTTTTTTCATTTCTTTGGTTTTTAACTTTTGGCTCAGGAAAACTTAAATAGAAGTCTTTTTTTATTGGTTTTTAAGGATTACCTGAAAAATTTTAACTTTGAGGTATGCTTTTTTTTTACTTTCGGTTCTTTTTCGTCTGGTTTTGAAAACGCTTTTATTTTATTGGGGAAAAAAACTAATTTTTGAAAAATTTCTTTCTTGTTATTCAGATAAGTTTGGATTTTATTTTATTAAAATCCCTTCATTTCGGCGTTAAAAAATTTAGATCAAGATAGATAGCCTTGGAAACGTAATTCAGATAAAAATAGAATTCCGAATGAATGTTTTTTTCAATCAAAAATATTTTTTATCTGAAGAGTTTTAACTTTGAGACATGATTTTTTTTTTCGTTTCTTCCGTCTGTCTTAAAAATGCCAGTTTTTTTTTCTTATAATACTAAAAAATCTGGATTTTATGAATATTTTATCAGTTTAGTGGAAAAAACTTTAGATCAAGATAGACTGCATAAGAAACTTATTTAAAACAAATAAAACTAATTTTTTTTAATGCTCATTTTTTGAATTCAAAAATATTTTTAAGCATTTTTAATTAATCGATCTTGTTTGTTGTTTTTAAATATGAAATTTTATAAAAAATCTTATTCTTACTTCTTTATACATTAGAATTTCGAAACTTTGTGCAATTATGTATTCTCGATGATAATATACAATTTCGATAGTTCAAAATCTTAAGTACACTTTAATCCATTAATTGAATTAAATTTTGCTTCCGTACTAAAAATGCCATTTGATAGCGAAACTGAGAAAAAAAATTTCGAGAATAAATAAAAATCTACGCCTTAACCTGAAAGCCTTACAATTTTTTTAAAAAAATGATTTTTCAGTGCCTAAAAAATAATTTTTTATATATTTTTTTAATAAAAACCATTCTTGTTTTATTCAGTTAGAACAACAACAACAAAAAAGTACAAAACAGCTACATGGTATGGTACAACAGTAGCATATTTTGCAGGAAAATTACAAAATTAATAACAGTAGTTATATATATATATGAGTACAGTTAAATTGTTTAAAATAAAATTTGTATTTTTATAAATTTATTTATTTGGCAAGCAAGGAAATAAAAATTTTTTGAATCTATTTCTTCAGACGTCTCTCAGTATAAAGGCCCTAAGCAGGTGTCTACTTTGCTTAGTAGGAAATCCCTCTCTGGTGTTAAGAGAGGAAGTTTCAAAATTTTAAATTATATTTGAAATTTAAATTTTATAGATCTTACTTAAGAATTTCGTAGTATATTATCACACAAGGAAGTATTTTGATATCACTTAAAATTTCTAGTTGCTAATAATTTTTCTTATATTAATAAATTAAAAAAAATTTTAATACTTTCTACAACAATACTTTTCATTTTACAGGCCGGGATAGCCTGGTTGGTACGGCGTTGGGTTCTTTTCCCTTACGTTGTGAGTTCGAAGATCGCTAGCCGAAGAATCTCCGTATACGTGCTGGCTGTTGCACATATAAAGCTGCCGTAGCCGTAAAGTCCTCCAAGTCGAGACAGTACAACTGGGGACTGAGTGAGGTGATCGTTCTCTGATTCAGGTATAAATTGTGTATCAATGAATGAATTGTATCAATGAAGCCCGAACTGTGAAAAGGGCTGTGGCATATGAGTAGCTATGCTTCTGGCCCTAGATGGCACAACTGAAACGAAAGACACTAAACCTCGACTTAAAAATCGCTGACTTCGTCAGCTAGTTTCTCTATAATTACTGCCATAAGCAACAACTTTTCATTTCTTTTTGTAACTAGATTTACATTCATACAAGTCCCTATTATATAAATGCATTTTTTTTTCTGTATATGCATCACTGGTATAAAATTAAAAGCAAATTTAAAAAATAAAATAAAGACAAAAAAGCAAGATTACAACATTATGAACAATAATGTATCTAATTACAGATCTGAATTAGCAAAAATATTTTTTTGGACACAGAAAAGTGTTAAAATTGTCGAATCATCAAATATCGAAGTCACATTTTTTAATGGTAGCAATATTTAATCGTTCAGTTTATCTTGCATTCTAGAAAGCAAAGACAATCAATTTTTCACAGATTTCAGTTTCTGAGCTGCCTCCACATTATTTAGCACCGACTATAATCAGGATTTTGATTGTTCCCACGCCTTGAATAGCAGAACAAATAAACAAACAAAGACAGATGAAGACAAATATCTGCAACGAGAAATGCCTCAGAATAGGACGGAAAAGCCAGTTTTTAATCGATACGAACGATCAAATAAATCGATATCAAATTGGATGAAATATCTAGGACAATGAAATGAAAACAATTTTCCGTCCGAAATAAAGTTCTTTCGCCGCTGATTGTGTCTCGTTTTTTATAATTAGAAAGAGGAGATTACTTCTTAGATAAAGACGTTTTCTAAAAGTTATGGAAAGATGGGATTAAATATGAGTAAATTTATTCGCTTGAAATCTGTTTGATTATTTTAATCGTTCAAATAATCATTTATGATTTATATTTTTCAGTCACTAACTAGTTGATTTCTACGAATAATTTATGGAATAAAGATGTATATTTCTTAAGAAATAATTGTCAAAATGTAGTTATTTGATAATATTTTTATAGAATTATTTTCTAACTCTTTGATATACTCGGAGTTGTTCAATATTAAAATCCTTTCACGTTTTAAAGCTTATTTGTTACACAAAATAAAATAATATTTAACATCCGCTTATTGTCTGAAATATCTTTTAATTAAAAATTAGAATATAATTTGAATTTGATGACTTTTTAAAAACCGCACATAGCTAATTTTCTCCGTAATTCTTTAATATTTGTTATATAAGAAATGGAAATTTTGTTCGCAAATGCTAAAGTAGAAAACTGATCATTTTAGTTTGAATGATTCACTTAATCTCATTCTTAAGATGGCTTTACTCTCGGTCATTTCTAAGACGGCCAGTAGGCAGCGCATGCGTAGAAAGGCTGAAAAATGCTGTTTGGTCCATGACAAGTACTTGCATTGATGGGATAACATACCCCAGTATTGTATTTTTTTTTCTTACTGCGCAAGCGTTTGTAAAATTTGGCTTTATTTCCATAAAAAAATGCACCAGTTATAGATTAATTCTGATATTTTTTTTCTCCTTGTTTATTCTAATAGGAGTGTTCTTTTTTTCTTCAATTTATTTTCCATTTCTTTTCTATAGTTTTCCAAATTTAGGTATATTGACCTCTTTTTTTATTTCACCATGTATCTTTACGTAAATATCAATCATTTTAATACGATACCACTGAAATTCAGGGACGCCGAAACGGCAATTTATAGCCAAGCATGGAATGCATGAATCTATCATATGAAATTGTGGCAAACATATAAATCGGTCCCTTTCCGAAACCAAATTTGTGTTTTGAATGGATTTTTCCCAACCGATTGAAACAAGAATTCCATGCAAAAACACACTTGTTATCACAAAATCGTATACCGAATTTCATACACTTAGGTCATTGCATTTTCTAGTTAACTTCCACAAACATCTGAAATTACAGATTGATAGACCGTCAAGACCTGGTTGGATTTGGTTCAAAATTTGACAGGTATTTAAACTATAAATGATAAATAGTATACCGAATTTTATCCATTTAACTCTCTTAGTTTTGTAGCTACCGTATTAACATACAGCTGGACAGTAAGATCTCATCTGAATGGAATGTGTTTAAAATTTGATAGAAACCTACAAATCTGGTGTAAATGCCGTATACTAAATTTCATCCATGTAGCTATAAACATTTTTGAGTTACCTTTGTCGCAGACAGAAAGACGACGGGCATTTTCCAAAAATATGTTTTTCGAACTCAGGAAATTCTAAAACTTGGAGATTCGTTAAAACCTCGAGCTTGAAGTTTTTGATGATGACAGTACTTTCTCTAGATATTTCATATACAAGAAATTAAAAATGAAAAAAAAAAATGAAACTTCGGATTAATTGAATATTTGAATAATTTTTATACTTCAAAAATTTGAGGTAATCTCTGTCATGACTTATGTAATAAGCATGCAAAATTCGGTTGAATTCGGCCCGTTTGTTCAGTAGGAAATGTAGATCATGCCGTTTCTTCATTAGGAAATGTAGATCCTATCGTTTTTTCATTAGGAAATGTAGATCATGCCGTATTTAGGAAATGTAGGTCATGCTGTTTGTTCTTTAGGAAATGTAGATCATGCCGTTTGTTCTTTAGGAAATGTAGGTCATGCTGTTTGTTCTTTAGGAAATGTAGATCATGCCGTTTGTTCTTTAGGAAATGTAGATCATGCCGTTTGTTCATAGGAAATGTAGATCATGCCGTTTCTTCATTAGGAAATGTAGATCATGCCATTTGTTCAGTAGGAAATGTAGATCATGCCGTTTGTTCTTTAGGAAATGTAGATCATGTCGTTTGTCCATTAAGAAATGTAGATCATGCCGTTTGTTCTTTAGGAAATGTAGATCATGCCGTTTTTTCATTGGGAAATTTAGAGCATGCCTGCATATATATATGCGAAGTCATAACGCTACTTTATTTCTATTAAGACGAAAAAAAATCCATGAAAAGCAAAATTTAAAGGAGTTTCGATTCATTAATCTAAAATATCGTAACGAAACATCTCGTGTTTGATTCATCTCTCCTCATTTTATTTTGAAAGCTTGCTCTTAATTGCAATGCACTGAAAAAGTCTCATGCGCCTTTAGCATATAATATATTGAAACTAATACAAAGATAAGTATTGTGTGAAAATAAACTTAATTCTTTAGAAAACATTTACAAAAATAAAAGATTAATTGCTCGAAAATCAAACGATTATCACCTAAAAAGGTTTTTTTTTAAAGTTTAAAAATGGATTTTGTTAGATAAAATATTCTGGTATTGCCAAAGGAAAACTTTTTTTTTCTTTATTTTGATTAATTTTTTAACTAAAAAATGTAACTAAAATTTTTAAAAAGCTCCTGAAATTTTAAAAATTACGAAGCAAGTACTTGTTATAACTGAGTTGATTATTTGGTCATAACATTTGCTATAGCTAAAACTCTATACTCTACGTTCTACTTCAGTACTTCCCATTTTCCATGAATTTTAGTCAAACATGCTGCATTATAAATGCTGCGGTTTACAGTTAATATATCGGCCTATTAATCATCGTAAAAAAAAGAAAGCAATAAAACACGGGAATATAATCTTCTTCTTTCAGAAAATGGTGGTTTACTTATAATGGTAATCTATCTGTGTATGTATATTTCTCTCCATATATGCAATGTTATCTCTTAATCTAATTTAAATTCTAAAAAGTTCATTCTAAAATGAGACTTCATTCTAAAATGCTTTCTCATTTACGGATCCAATTCCCATTTTTTAATTCATTAGTTCTACACGCTCTCTATAAAAACGATTCACTTCAGCATTTTCCCACGCTCCGAGTGAAGGGATAAAAATCTGTCAAGTTAAGCGAATTCTTTTAAAGATACCTAAATTTCCCTTTCCTGAATCGACACAAGCCAAAGAAATGCCCATAAATATTTTAAAACCACTGAAGGAAAAACCTCTGTCTCGTTTGCTCTTTTACCCTTATACCGCGATGTGATCGGACGTATCATATCGATTTGTGTGTTTGCGCGCGTGTGTTATATATATATAAGTTTTGCAAAAAAAAAAAAAAAAAAAAAACTTATTTTTTGTTTGTTTGAATGTAGAAGGAACGCAACTCGTTTGTTTAAAATTATTAATCTGATGTTAATTGCTGATCACTATGTTCTACAGTTCTTTTTAGCAGTCTAAGAAGAAAACTTCATACTTCGCTATTAAATAATAAGAATCTGATAGCCCGAAACTGCCCAATTCCTCATCACAGGGCTAATGCAATATCTTTAAGTTTCTTCTCCTAAAAAAAAAAATCAAACATATCTTAATGTTTAAAGGAGTGATTGTTTCACGACGTTTTGGTCACAAAAGTTTAAGACATCACCATTATATAGTTATCTTTAGCCGGCGTCCTGGCATAAGGGTAGCGCGTCTTCCTCATGATCTGGGCGTCCCGGGTTCGAGTCCCGGTTTGGGTATGGTTGTTCTATCTGTGAGATGTGTGAATGTGCCCTCCTGTAAAAAGGGGTTGTGCAAGCGAATGAGTGATGCGTGAGTAGCTAAGTCGTTCTCTTGGTCCTAGTTGGCGCTACTATAAAAACAAGAGACGCTCCCCCTCAGGCTTAAATTGGCTGTCTCTGAACAGCGGGGCTTGTCCGTGGCAAGTGCCATAATTACAAAAAAACAAAACAAGTTATCTTTAACTGCAAAATGACATCCACCTTCCCAAAAAATGGGATGTGCTATTTACCCCACTAAGCCAAAACTAAATTTTAGTGATAAGATGGTTTAAAACTGTCCAATCATCTGCACTATAGCCATTAAGAGTGTATAAGAAGTGTCATAGACATGAAGGGGAAAACAAATCATATTTTTCGAAGGAATGACCTCTTTGGGTCAATGCCATTCACCTATTCCAGCTATTCAACTATTTAACAACAAAAATTTTAAAAATATTTAACAAAAATTATCCCATAAGATAAAACTTCTCTTTTGCGGTATTTTACTAAGTTATCTGGAATAAAAGTTAGTAAGTTTAAGAGAAGCAAGTCATTTAAGAATGCTATGAAGAAACACAAAATGAAACAATTTCACATCATCAAACTAGTAAAAAAAGTGTTAATGGACAAATTTTAAGATGAAAAGAGTTGCTATAAAGCATGGTAAAAAGAGGAAAGAAAAGTTTCTATAAAGCATGGTAGAAACAGGGAAAAAAAGTTGTTATAAAGCATGGTAGAAAGCGGAGTAAAGTTGCCATAAAGCATGGTAGAAAGTGGAAAAAAGTTAATATAAAGCATGATAGAAAATGGACAAAGAAGATAGAAATGCAAAGAAAATGGAATTAAAATATTTACAATTGTAAGATATTAAAACTCCTCCTTTTTGCTTACGAATTTCAGTCAAATTTAAACTATCATAGTAAACTGCAATATAATTGAGGATTTTTTGGTTGATTACAGAGTTAATTACTATTATGTCAAATGAAAAGGAAATGGTTATATGCTTAAGAATATGTTATTGAAACTGATAACGACAGATTAAATAAAATAGTAAATTTAAGAATATGATAACAAAAATGTAGACAAAAGGAAGAATAAAAATACAAACAGATAAACATATAAAATTATATAATTAAAGATACCAAAAATAAATTTTAAAAAACCAAACACACAATAAATTATAAATTTAAATAATAAAAAATCATAATAATAGTTAGAAATAAAACTCGTACTCAAATTCAAGGACACCAAATCAAGTAAAAACTATAATATTTTATTTAATATAAAAATGTATTTGTAAATTTCTAAAGAAAGCGTTCAAATTAGAAAACAATAAGTGTGTGAATTTAAGCGCAAATATAAATATTGACATCGAAATTTCTTTCTAAAAATGAATTTACGTCTGAACCCTTTTTAACGGGGCTTAAAATTTACCCACCTGTAACACCCACCTTGATTCGGAAGATTTTTGAGTGCAATAATTAATGTAATATGCACACAAAAAATCTATACAAACTATCTTAATGAGTATTAACATGAAATGAACATATCCCTTTTTAACTTTATCTATTTATATTTCAATATATATTCTTTCTATTCCGCAAATTATTGTAAAGCTTCCTGATTACAGAGATAAAAAATAACTTTTTTCATTTTATATAGTTAGCTCAAAAATATCTTATTATTAGCAATATATAACGTAATTTCATTTATATATTTTACTTCAACAAATAATGTGGAAATTAAATTGTTGTATATATCATCCGAAGAAATGAGTAAATATTTACATTCCGTTTAGGTACAGTTTTAAATATTATAATAATATCTGAAGTTGAGGTTTTATTTGTATTATATTGCAATTTGTTAAAAGCTTTTATACAAATAATAAATAACTATCAATTTTTAATTATTTGTAGAAAACACTTTGTAAAAAGAACAAAATATTAAATGAAATAAAAAGTACCACCATGTATATAGATGTCAGACAAATTTTTATTTGAATTAATATTTAATATTCCTATTTGATATTTATTTCACTTAACAAGATTAACTGTTAAAATGTGTTTTTTTTTTCAAATCGCGCATAAAATGTTAGAAAATATAATAAACAGTTTTATAATATTTTAAATTTGTTCTCAATATTTACTTATTATTGGCTGTATTTTATTTAACAATAAATCATTTAAAAGCAAAAATCTTATCCCTTTTTTTGATAAAAGTCCTTAAATCAAACCCTGAATGAACTGATTTTCGTTTACATTTAGAGCATTTCGTATGTGTCGCCATAGAAACAAGATTAGTTATATCGCATTTATCTTTGGCCTACGATTAATCTATTGAACTTTTCAACTTTTATAATTTTATAAACCATTTTTATAATTTCAGATTGATGATAAATTTTTGGGAGAAGGCAGTGGGAGGCAGAAATTAACGATTGCATTTTTTCTATAAAATTTTTGTCACGAATCCAAATTGCAAAATAATAACGAAAATAGAAACTTCCTCTCTCCCAAAACGCAAATAAAGTTTTTTTTTTTAAATATTTTTTTTCAGAAATTTAAAATGAGGGTAATCACTAATTTTTAAATATTATAGATTCTGTAGAAAATGAAAAGGTTTTGATATTTGAAGAGATCTAAATTATAATTATAATTAAAAATATTATAATTAAACAAGTCTTGTTTCCAATTAAACCGAGAAATCTTCATAATATTTTACTTTAATTTTTTTCAACCTATTCACAATTTTCTTTAAATTTAAAGTATTTTACACATTAGCCATTTTTTCATGTTAAAAATTCAACGTAAAAATTCTTCAAATGTATTCTTTTTCATAAATTTTTAAACAAAATTTTTTTGAATAAAATATTTTTTTTTTTGCAATGAAAAAAATTGCGCATTATAAAATAAAATACAACATTAATAAACATTAGAAAAGGAGAAAAAAATCAACACAAAATCAATACCTCATAAACTTCGAACAATCGCATAAATCAATAAACAAAAAAAAATTATTCCTCAATTGATAATACTCACGTGCAGATGCTACTGCCGTACTCTAATACGCACCTCAAAATAAAATTCAAAGGTTCACAAAGACGTGCATCTCGTGCTCAATATCACAATCACTTAATTACAGAACCGAGATGCGTAAGGTTTTGAAAAAGAACTTCTTGACAAAACAATAGAAAATAAAGATCATAAGCAAACATGGCGGCTCGCACACAATGTCATATATGATGAACGGTTCTAAATCGGCCATTGTTTTAGTTCTCACTTCTTTTTGAAACCAAATTTTTCCGAAGCATAATCCAAAGATGAAAAAAAGAATCCATTCTTTTCTCTGAGATATATTTCGTGTTAGTGAGTTAACTCAAAGAATGCAGAATGATTATGAAGATAATTTTACCAGTGTCAGCCATTTTGTTGTGGATTCTTTGTCATTCTTAATTATGCATCATTTTGTAAATAAAAATTGACCAGTTGATAGTTGGTGTGAATTTAACTGGGTAATATCCCAAGGCGGAAGACAGCGTGGAACTATTTTCAAATGATAAGGCGTCCGCCATCTTTAAAAAGCAGTGTTCACGCTTCCGGTGCAGCAAGGACTCTTCCGGTTGATATCAGCTGCCAAAACATAGTTTTTGTTTATTTTTAAAAACATTTTTTTAATTTTTTAATTTTAATTTTATTCATGTATTTATTTTTTTGTAACATCGGTCTATTTTCCGACTTCACAAATATTAAAAATAGAAATCGAATATTTCAATGAAATAGGTTTTCCAAAATTTACTTAAAATGAATTTATTTCATTTGGAGAAAACAAATGTTATTGATAATTTCCATAATTAAAGTAAAAACATCAACTAAATATTAATAAAATGTATTTTATATTTGCTGTAAAATATAAAATAGTTAATTAATAATAAAATAAAATTAATTAAAAGCTATTTTATTGATTAGAACATTTATAGAATTTCATGAATTACATCTTGATTTTGCAAATTTTTACCACAGATTTATTAAGATGTACTTATTAGCTTAAAAACATGTTTCATAAAATGAATTCTAATATGACAATTTTACATGAAATATTTACAAATGTGCCGGATTTTGGAAACAAGTAAAAAGAGATCAAAACTATATCAACCGTATTTGTTTACCATATCAAATGCATATTGATTATACCTATTTCAAAATGCATGTTACAAAAATGGAAATTTACTTTTATGTTCTTGTATACAATCTTATGATTTTTGTTCTATTTTGAAGAAATTTAGCGCATGTGATCTTCAAGACAAGAGAGAAATCACTATCAATAATATAAAGTTCAAACATTTAATTAAAATATCAGATAATTAAAAATAACTTTTAGGTGTTTTTTCTATTAAATTTTGGTAAATTATTACACACGCGAATGGTGTTTCCGCAATTTTACAAGATAAAATTAACGATTTTCAACGATAAACATTTCTTTTCTGTACGTTTTTCTGTAATTTTAATATTTTTTACTTTCTCGTACATGTAGTACAGAGAAAGTATAGTAATCGTCAAAAAATTCGAAATCGAGTTTCACGCTTTAGACCTCCCTGAGTTCAAAAAACGCATTTTTGGTAAATGTCCGTCTGTCTGCGACAAAGATAATTCAAAAACGATTTTAGCAACACGGTTGAAATTAGGAATACGGTCTTTTGATAAATCTTCAGATTTATATCAAGTATTGAGCAAAATCTATTCAGAGGAAGTCCGTCTGTCCGGCTGTTCGAGTAGAAGTTAATATGACAACTGCAAGACGAAGAGAGCTAGATAGATAAGATTCGGTACACAGATTTAACATCTATAGTGTATGCACGAATCAAATTTTGAACCAAATAGAAGGAATAATTGATTGTCGGTCAGTCTGTATCATCAGAAACATGTAAATGCAATAACTGAAAAATGCAATGCCTTAAATTTGTCAAATTTGTTATGGGAATTTGTGAATACAAGTGCAGTTTTGTGTCAATCGGTTGAGAAAAACGCGTCAAAATCACAAATTAGATTTCCGGATATTATTAATCGCACGTCATGGATTTATCGCCAAATAACTTGCCAAGTATAATACGATAGACTGAGTAAAAATCTTAAATTCACGCCAAAAGTAAATACTTCCTAACTATTTGTATACCAGTGCCATGTAAGGCGTTCTCTTTTACGACAAATTTATTAGAGAGTATGTGAGAAATTTTGAAGATATCACTTCCGCTGGTTAAAATTTAAATTAATACATAAACTCCAACAGTAATTAATATTATTATAATGCAATTGAAATCCATTTTCTAGTAAACCATTGAATCGCAAGTTTTTGCCTGTGCTGAAAGTAAGATAAAAAATAAATAAAATTAATAAAAAACTGCTACTGTTTATTTCAATATTCTGAGACGACCCCTTTTCGACGGTTCTGTTTCACTAAGGGGTGACATGCGGATTATTGTTCGAATATTATTAAATGTAAACATCTCCTTCTTTCCTCTCAATTCTATTTTGCCGAATTAAACCCATCCTAACGCATGCGGAAAAGCACGGAGGGTTTTAGAATCTGTTGGCAAATAATATCTTTGGACATTAACTCTGAAATGGAATTTCGATCTACTTTTATTTCACAGAATATACGTTTTTTTTTTTTTAATTTGCAAGCGCAGTCATTTGTAGTTGACTAACTCCATTCATTTTAGATCACTCCTTTTTATTAAATTATAGTTCAAATTCTAACTCTAAGTTTAATAAGTTTGATTTTTGTTTAATAATAATCATCTTAATATAATTTAATTACTTTAATACGTTTAAATTTAATGATAACAGTCAGAAAAGCTAATATTCCACATGAACGAGCAGGTCCTCAAAGGCGGATAGTCCATAATATAATTGAAATCTTAGTAACTATCAGCATTCCTAGTCACTTCGGGTTGAGTGGATTAAGGCTTCTTTGAACATTCTGGTAAGGTCGGCGGCCCATTCATTCCCTTAGAGAGCGAAGCTGATTAATGGTTGTTTTCCGTTCCGGCCCCTCGGTGCCGACGTGGAGTCTAGAAAAGCAGATACCAGTGAAATCTCTGCCCTGGTATCCACAGACGCGTGAGTGAAATGTCAGCTGGAATGAAGGAGTGACTTTCATTTACCACTTGTTTGCAAGTTCGTGAATAACACTGCCTACCATTATATAATGAGTCATTTTATCTTTTTGTAAAACTTACAGGGTGATATAAAAGACAAAGGAGTTTTAACAAACATGCTGTATTTGAATATCTGAGAATCTTAGTTTCGATATCTTTCCATAAATCACAATTACAATATATTTAGAACACTACAGACAGTGCGGTTACCGGTTTTACAATGTAGATATTAACTATATAGAAGGAATGCTTTGTATCCTGGTATTATATTTCGATATAGGAATGGCATTGTGATATTATTTAAAATTCATAACGTAAACTCATAATTCCACAATGTAGATATTCTGATTATGAATGTTATATCCAAAAATATTACGATGCAAATATGGTGGTTTGAATATTATGTCCAAGAATATTTTCAATTATGTCCGAAACGATTTTCAATTATTTCTACATTGCACAGACAAAAATGTTGCAGTTTCAAGTATTTTGTCGAAAAAATTTCGGTTGCGATTATTATGTTGCAGATATTGTGATTAAGAATATTATAATACAGTTATTGAGGTTATGAACTTTTTGTCTAAGAATAATTCGATACAAATCCGACGGTTATGAGAAATTTGTCCAAGAATATTTCGATACAAATCTGACGGATATGAGAAATTTGTCCAAGAATATTAGGATACAGATATGGCAGTTATGAATATTTTGTCTGAGAATATTATAAGATTGGTGGTTTGAAAGCTATATCAAAATAAATTACATTGCACACACACAAATGTTGCAATTTCAACTATAGCTTTTGAGAAATGGCAGTTTCGATTATTATGATGTATATATTGTGATTAAGAATAATTTAATACACTTATTGTGATTATGAATATTAAGATACAGATAGGGTGGTTATGAATATTTTGTTCAAGAATGTTATGAGATGTGGTGGTTTTGAAAGCTGTGTCGAAAAGTATATCACATTGCAAAGACACAAATGTTGCAGTTTCAATTATTACGCTTCAGTTAAAAGTTATGATATAAAGATTGTGATTGTGAATACTTTGTCCAAGAGTATATATTACGATACAAATAAGGTGGTTATGAACAGTTTGTACAAGAATATTACGATACAGATATGGCGGTTATGAAAGCTATGTCAAAGTATATTACAATGCACACACACAAAGGTTGCAATATCAACTATTACACCGGAGAAATTCCGGTTTCCATTATTACGCTGCAGAATCGAGATTAAGACTATGCCTGCAACAGATATTGTGGTTATGAACATTATATCTAAGAATAATACGATACAGGTATGAAGGTGGTTTTGAAAGCTACATCCAATTTTATTCCATTGCACACAGACAAAACGTTGCAGATTCAACTATTATGTTACAGAAATAGCAGTTTCGTTTATTATATTAAAGATATTGGACTTAAGGATTAATTGATGAATTTGATTTTTCATGTAAAAATATAACTGAATAAAAAATACAAAAACACTCAAAAATGAAATGTAAGATGCCATCTACATAAGATATTCTTCTATTTTGCTCAGAATAAATCGGAGACATTTTTCACTATCAGGGACGGTGTTGAAAACTGGGATTGTTTCGATCAATTCTGAGCATTTGGTTGCCTCACTTCATCTTATAAATCAAAATAAACAAGCTGGCGGAAATTTTCTTAAACATGAGTAAATCAAAAAGCAAACTATTTTTTTTTTCAAATTTAAAAACTGGTGACAAATTTATTCCATTTTACTGACGAGAAAAATTTAGCAAATTTTAACTTAAGATGAAACATTTTTTTCTTTCTACTACTTATCAACTAACAGAAATATCAAAAACAAAGACAGATTAACATTGTTTCACTTGAACATTTCCATTGATTTTTTTTTTGGAAAGAAAAGAAATATTTTGGGATTTTTTTGATATCCTATCTCTTTTTCCTCAACTTTAGGTATAAAGCGGCCTCAAGTTACACTCTGAAACGCTTTTTATTTGGGATTGTATGCTTTTCTTAGTAGAGTGATGGATTTATTGGCTTCAACAAATTCAGAAAATCACCGTCGCAGATCGCGGAGATTCTTCCTCTATCGATACGTTTGTAAAAACATTGATATGAGGATATTTATTTATATACCGCAAACTTCAAGCTGGCGGTACAATCTTTTAACAAAAGAAAAAGAAACAATATTGGAACTTACCCTAAATCTATAAACATTCATTTAGTTTCGTACTAGAAACGGCATCAAATCCTAACCACTACGCCACGACTTCCTCTTTTATTTAGGGATTATGTTATGATTTGCGTTTAGTGAATAAAGTCGAGTATACATTTTGTTTCCCCATTGGAATTGATATTAAATCATATTTAGCTTCACCATGATTTTTTCCTATACATGCACAATGCTGTAGGGTTTTATGGTTAATGAATTGATTTGTGTTTAATGAACGATTTGTGTACGGTACGATTTGTGTTTAATGAATAAAGTCGAGTATGTATTTTGGTTTTCACATGAGAAATTGTATCAAATTCTAACCAGTGTCACTCTGATATTTCACTTACTCAATATGGCACAATTTGTATTTGATGAATAAAGTGAAGTATGCATTTGGCTCTTCACAAAAGAAATAGCATCAAATTCTAATCAAGATCGCAATGAGTTTCTCTTATACTTACGCAATATAGTGCGTAAATAATATAAATGAATAAAGTCGAGTAAGTAATTTGGCTTCCACGCATTAAATAATAAAAAACCTTAATTGGGTTCATCATAACGGTTTTGCATATTTAGGCATTATGGTATATTTTGTGTTTAGGGAATAAAATCGAGTATGCATTTAGAATTTTTTTCGGTAAACCGATTGGATCCGAATTTTGATATTAATCTAGAGTTTTATATCAACAATGCATGTCAAATCTCCTTAAATATATTTGTTGATTTTTTTTTGAATAATTCTGTACACATACATATGAATCTACAAATACTTGAAAACCTACTTTTTGACAGATTGTAATCTGACAAGAAAGAGAAATCTTACACCAAATTTCATTTGCTAGCACGCTGCATTTCGCATTCACATGTACATGAATAAATAGATTGGCATATATTTACCCATTGAACCATTTTTTCTACAATATTCTATGTAATTCTAGTAATAATACCCTATAGCAAATTTTACCCATTTCTACGTTTCTTCCACATATTCACGAATATACAGACAATCAATCCTTTAATTATAAAATTTAAAATTTTATAACAATCTGCAATCCTAATGTTAAATCTATATCCATATCATTCATCTAAATACGTAATAGTAATTTCATCAGGTAATTACCATGAAAAATGTTAATTACCTGATGAAATTCCTATGTCTAGACGAACTGATGAAATTCCTAAATACAGATTTCTTCTAAATTTGAAAGGAATACGCAAAGTCTATGAATAAAAATTCCATATAATAAATTACAAATGGATTATATTAAGTAAAGATAAAATCTATTTGCTTAATTTAACTCGTATTTTCTATGCATATTAGTTCATACACCATCGATTTAACTCAATTTCTGCAGACAGAGTTTGTTTGAATTTGATAAAAATCATATTTCGTCATTTAAATCTGTAGTTTGTGTTTTCCAGTAATATTATGCACAGTGCGACAGATTTAATTATAAATAAAAAAAAATTACTGGAGCTTTTATTACAAAGTAGGCAATTAATATTCATATTCAGAGGACAGTTGCTAATAATGTAAGGAGTTGCAAAACCTTACTGCATTAACTATAGTTCTTAAAAATGCTAAACTAATTTAAACGCAAGCATATTTTTTTTCCTTCAAATTTTAAATTCAAATTTATGTATAGAGATTTTAAATGAATTAAAATTAGAGCTAAAATTTCACTCACATTTTTACATGCCACATAAAATCCACATACTAAAGGCAGAATTAGTGTGAGGCACGAATTATAACAATTTAAGTGAGATTGCAGACAAAAAGTGAATTTTTGTCAACTTTCCCAAAGTTTAAAATATGTTAACAAACATTTGTATTAATCAAATGTTAACATAAATGTATATTCTTTATGTCCTTATGTTTGTGCTTTGTGATTATAATAAATTTAACTAATTTAAAACTATCAATTTGTGCAATAACACAAAAGAGCAAGGACAGTCTCTCCGAAAAGTTCTCGCGTATTCTCTAATGCCTCCGTATAGGGCATACTCGCTATATATAGCGAGTATAAGCGCTATATATAGCGAGTACGCATAAACATCTCATTTTTGGTGAGGTGGCACCGAAGTGTCCCACATGTCGTGTGAATTTTACTATAAATCACATTTTAATTGAATGCCTATCTTTTAATTCCTACACTTTTGCACTTTTTTAAGTCATCGTCATTAACTTTACAAGACATGGTGGGAGAGAAATTCCACCCAAACATTTTACAATTTTTAAAAACCATTGACTTTTATAATTGTATTTAGTACTTTTTCACTCCTGTTTATCACAAGCGTATATTGCTTCAATGTAACGCTTTTTACGTATCTTTATTTCATTTAAATTTCTTAACATTGTACATTCTGGAGCTATCATTCTCTGCATTTTTTATATTTTAAGATGTATGTTTTTATAGTTTGCTCTATGATTTAACCATCCGCTTGGCGCAGCATGACCCAAATATGGCTCTTGCGCCAAAAAAAAAAATCCTAATGCAAGTATTATCGATCTTTTCCCCAACATAAAAATTGTGGGGTCAAGAGTGATGCTGTGATTGCTACAAATGCTCAGAATTTTATTTTCAGAGTCAATCCTATGAAAGTTTTTGCGCTTCGCATTATAGAGAAGGAAGGCAAACATGCTTTTGGGACATTTGTCGGTTGATTGATTGAAACAATTGCATCGACCCATAACTCATACTTTAAAGTGTTTTTGTACAAAAATACGATATAGATCTGCAATTTTGATGCTGAAACTATGCACTATTTATTTCTTAGTTAATGTTTATTTGCATGCAAAATTATGCAGCAATATACAGTCAACTCTCTGATGAATTTACTCCAAAATTTGATGCCTATCCCTACTATGGCATTAGATCTTGGTACCAAATTTTAAATGTCGAGCTCTTTGTATTTTGCAGATATCGAACTAACTTTAAATTTGGTGTTAAGACCACGAATCAAATTTTCACGTGTCTAGATCAAAATGTCTATGAGTTGTCCTACTGACAAACAGACAGACAGACTCAGGAAGACCGGAAACGTGAAGAAGCTTCAACCTCTTGAATTTGAATTTCCTGACGATTACAATGCCTCCCCTCTGTATACTTGATATGCGTGAAACTTATTATTCAAGTTTATTATAAAATAATAATAATTTTTTTAATATTACTAAAAATTGAGAACAGCAGTTCTCAAACCATAAGTTTATTTGATTTAATGCTACTTTAAAAATTATTGCGTATAAACATACCGTATATGATCATGCGAAGGTTTTTTTTTAAATAGATATCGTCTGATTTTTTTTATATTCGAAATGAAAACGATTTTGTATGGTTTCTAACGGAAACCGTAATTTATAAAACATTATTTTATGCTAATTATTTTTGAAAAATGTTCTTTCTCTTTAAAAGTCATTATAAAAAGAGAAGAAAAAAATGCTTAAAATCTTAGCGGGGAAAATGGAATAAATTTTCTTTAGCATTCGAATCCGCCAAACGAGTTCGTTTCGGCTCCCATAAGTCGTTAGAAGGGGTACTTTGCAGTTGAAAAATGCACCGATTTACATTCCGATATATGAAGTTAGACACGCATGGGTTTTACGAGGTTACAGACGGTGATATTAAAATATTGGGGATTTCTAAAAGGGCATTTAAAAATGCTAATATGGCATGTTGATGCTTTAAGCGATATTTTCTCACATTATAAAGTCTTTTTATAATGACTAATAGACGCAGACATTAAATACATAGCTAGAGAAAAAAACCCATGATGTTGCAAATTAGTATTTGCTTTCGAGTTAAAAGAGCAGTTGCTAATGATAATATCAATAACCAATTTTTAAAAATAAATATTAATTTAAAAGCAATCTCCGGAGAGCAGTAAAATTATAATTAATATTGGTGTTTAGACTTCTTTCTTTGATTAAAAGAATAAAGCCCCATATCATAAACTTAAGTAAAAATATATATAAAAAAATTAATAAAAATTAAGCTAAGTCTGTTTTGAGACTACCTTAAAGAAATGGCTATTATAAAAATATAATAATTTGTGTAAAAAGTAGAGCCATGAGTTTCAATAAGATTAGAATTTATCTTTTTTTTATAGCCTTATTTGCAAAAGTGTAAAGAAATAAAACATTCACTCAGAAACACAGAAATAAACTCTTACAATGAAAGAAAGTTTTATTGCGCTTGAGGATACATTATTATTTAATAGTGTTTTGCATTTATAAAAGTAATTTAAAGATTCACAAAAGCGAATACTATGACCAATTTGTAATGTTTTCCTTCGCATTATAAGGAAAACTAGATTATAAATCACTTATGTAGGAAAGATAGTTTTATAAATATAGTGATGACTGCTAAATGAATACCTAGTCAATGACCCTCGGGGGAGGGGCGACAACCTTGACAATCATTTGGTAACTTTAAAGGAAAAAAAATGAAAGATCCAATATATTCGAGAATCATGGCGATATCTCTATTAGGACTCAAGTCCAAATCTTTGATCGAGAAGTTTATTTGCTTAGTTACAAAAACTATAAAAGCCGAAATAGAAAGTTGAATTGAATGATTGAAAGTAGTAATGGAGTAAATGACTGATGAGTCAGTTGAGATGATCTCAAGCGAGTAGTTCAGCGATGATTCTTCAGTAAGTTCTTACTGAATGCTTTGTGCTGTGGAGATTGTTTAATAGACATTTGTTACTTACGTTTATTGATTTCAATAAGTGCTGTTTTGTGTAAACTTCGTCTATGTTTTGTTATCTAAATTTAAAGAAGAAAATAAGACGTTGATGGATTGATGGACTCTTCTCCACACATTCATCGGACAGATTCTGATTCCCTTAACAATATCATTTTTGCATCCGTTTTCGGTGTTTGGTTCATGTACTTTTAACTTGCAGGTAGAAAAGAATGAATTTGCCAAATCTGCCCTTTGTTCGCATTGCCAAATTCGATAACTACGCTCAACAATGAGAATTGAAGAAAAGTTGCGCCGATTTCAATGCAATCACATTTATTGCAAATCTATTATTTCTCCACTCTCCAAATCCCCGGGGGGCAACTCGAAATGAGGATGAGATGCTTCCGGTATGGTGGTTGGATCTCGACACCCTGATGGGTACATAAATATGTGAAGGATCTGGCTTCTCCCATCTACGACGGGACGTATTTCCTTCGGGAAGTGTTGTACCATGGCCGGTGATGTCCCTTAGGACTCAACAACAGTTCCCGCCAATGTTGCTGTTGCGGCGGTCCGGTCATTCAGTATTCTTTATCCGTGTGCCTTCGGGCGGGTCGGAGAGTCAGTCATATGGCTTTCTCCTATCTCCACTTTAGTCTGCTTGACATTCTAGCAAATGCACACGTCTGTCTGAAGCTGAAGATCAAAATCCAACTCGTCAGAGCCAGGATATAATTACCATTTCGAATTGCAATACTAAGCAGTGTTCACACGAGGCCAATTATTGCACAATGGAAGGCCAAGCCTACCTCAAAAACATAACGTGACCCTAACGGGACAATAATAACTATTTGCTATTGCCCCATTGCAGTCACATGATCTTCCAGATGTAGGCGTGACCTTGGTATTGCGCCCAATAGTTGACCTCGTATGAATGCTGCTTTATGCTTTATAAATGGAAATTTTTAAATTTTCCGCATTCCGTTTGAAGAGGTTAATTCTCATATTAAATTTTTTTACCAACTATTAAAAATTTCAAAAGTATTAGATTTGATTTTTTTTTATGAAACTATAGATATTTCTGCAAAAGATGAGTCACATTTTTACAAAAGGTTTTCTTAATTGTTATAGTATTTTACAAAAATGATCTTGATTGAAGAACGGATACAAAGAATACATTTTTCTTGAAGACTCATGTTAAAAATTTATCAAAAATGAAAGTTTCTCTAATGACTACCCACCAAATTACATTTGACTGGTTCTTTGTATTTCTGATTTACGCCATTACATATATAAACAGATAGATGGACAGGCATAATTTCAAAATATCGTTATTCAGAATGCTAAAGGTCTAAAACACAGATTAATGAATAAATTAAGGTTAATTTTTTTTTACGAATATTATATCTTCTATTTAATAATACAAATAAAAAAAATTAATCGAAAAATTACCCAAAAATATTTAAGTTCTTTATTGTTTTCGACATTTCCATTAGTTGGAAAAAAAAGTCGATATATTTAATCTTCTTTTATTCTTTCGGGTTAAATAGATATCTGTGTCAAAATTATAACAAAGTAAGAACAAGAATTTATTAAATAAATGGAATGTCACAGCGGAATGATATATTTTACTAATGACGGCTTCTAACCGCTGCCATAAAGAAAATTAATGTCCCCCAGAATAGAATTCCCATTCTTAAAGAATTATTTCTCATGGTGGCAACTAACTTTAATGATGAATTTCCAGGTTGAAATTGGCAGAATGATTGATAATCTAACATGTCGCCATGCTTTAAGAGGAAAAATCGAAATATCCATAACGTATTTTTGAAATTTAATACATTTAAATTTCTGTGAAATCACCTTGTGTAAAATGCAAATATTTAACCCTTCTTTGCACAATTTTTTTCTTCTTTTGTGAAATAAATCAGGGTAATATAACTGATGATCTAGATTAAAAGAAAAATAGTTTTAAAAATATTAGTCTAAATATATAATATAAAATAATTTAAAAACAGTATAGTGGAAACATCCACCATTATGCAAATTTACATGTTAAGCTCAGAACAAAATCTTCAATGTTCCTCTTTTCTAAAATTCATCATTCATATCACTTTTATTAGCAAAAATATCTCAGATTAGTTATAAAAAATATTCAAGAAATCACACGTTTCTACCAACCTCAACAAACAGTGGAATTATAAGTTCAAACCAACTATGGTGATTGCTACATTTGATTTTTTTTTACAGCTACGTTCCTTATTACGCAATAATCGTGAAAAAAGTTGCCTGCAAAAACCAGCCAGTACACCCGTTTTGAGTACAATTTTTTGTTCACTAAATTTTACTATCGAAATTTCCATCAGCATGCAAAGAAGGGTTTAAAATAATTGCTACTCAAGACTACTTTTGCGAAAAAAAAGCGTTTTTATAAACAACATTTCTAAAAGAAAACATATAGAACATATTTCTAAGCAATACGAAAAATTGCAACTAATTTAATTCTTTGCTATTTTGAATAGTATTATTATTATTATTAATAATATATATATATATATATATATACTTTTTTGTTTATTAATAAAATCAAATTAAACGAGAAGTTGTAAAAAAATTATCAATTCATATGTCACAAAATCAAATGTTTGCTTTTAAAGAAACGCACAAAAAACTTAAGTTAATATGCGAGCATAAAATTGTTTACTAAATCCACATTGTTAGATTTTATCAACAAAGTTTATAGAAATCTATATAATTAAATATAAGGGATACGAGGGAAATAACAATAATAAAAAAAACTATAAATATTTCTTACTTTACATTAAATTTAATTAATTAAAACAATTATTGTGTATACACGATAAACAATATTTATCGTTTTGTTTCGATAGTAAAATCTAAATTAATAAAAATTTGTAAATTATTTTAACAATTACTATATTCCGAAATCGAAGATCTGTAACGGACTGTAATTGAATAATTATATTAATGAACACATACTATAGTCATCATTATAGAAACCATGCTGTAAGAGCATTTTTTATAATCAAAAATTGTGGAAATCTGTGGAATTAAATATAAAGAGTGTAAGAGAAATAAATACATAACTTTATTATATGATTTTATTTAAACAATTAAATAAAAATAAATTAATAAAAGTTCTAATTGCTTAATTATAATTTGTTAAAAGCCTACTTACTTCAAGGAAAACATAATAAGGCAATATTTTCATTAATCAGTTATTCAATTACTAAAACTAATTAAATAAAAGCAAAATAGTAGTTAGATAAGCATGAATCATTATAGAGAATGTAAAGTATTTCGAAAAAGGTTAGTCATCAAAGAAAATTAATTCGGATCTTTTGCAGTAAGTTCGATTTTTCCCCCCTTATTGTTTTTCTTTTTTTTTTTCTGTTTTGTTCTAAGTAAATGTGACAATAGATAGTCTAAACAAATAGGGAACAAAGAATTAATAAAAAATAAGTCGAAAGATTTTTTAAATCCTAACAGTGGTTCATAAAATCAAATACAAAAACAGATATGAAAAAAATTTAACAATAATAATATAACAATATAGAAAAAAATCAATGAAAAGAAAATAATAAAAATAGAGATCAGATAAAGCTCGGATAGTTTGTGATAAATTCAACGAATCAAGTGTAATGACAAAGAAAAACCTCATATAGGATATATGAACTAGCAAAACATAATTTAAAAAATTGCTATAAATTTATGCTTGATTTATTGGATACATGAACTAGCATATTTAGTTATGAAATATTATACCATGAAAGAGCTTACCTGTTTAAATAATAGCTGAAAAACGTAGACAACTAGTAAAAGATGCTAAATAATATAATTTAAAATATGTTATTTAGTGTAATTCCATAGAAAAATTTCTCTAGAAAAAAATTATGTAATATCGCTGATTCTTATAAAATTAGTTGCAATTAAGAATAAAATTTACTGATGAATTAAAAAAAAAGACATATTTATTTCGCATAGTTGCAAAAACTATTTTCTTTAAAAAATATAAATCAACTGTCAAACAACACTTTTTCTTTATTAAGAAGAAAATTTACTGAAATATTAAGAAAAGAAGTTACATTAAGCTATAAATATAATATATAAAATATAACTTCATAGCAACATATGTTTTTTTAGAAATTATAACAAATTTATATATATTTATTGATTTTTTCCAATACTTGTATCATATTTTCTTCTGCATATTTTTAAAACATTTTAGTTTTTTTCTGTAATAAAGCTATAAACAATTTATGAGAAATATTTGCCTTTTTTATATTATTCGGAAAGAGATTCGAATTTCTCGTGACATTTTTCTTTGCTTTCGAAAGTTAATATCTAAAAATAAGTGTTTTAGCAAAAGAGGCAATTATTTCTTCGTCAATTTAAAAAGAAGTCGTGATTTCCGATTTTTAAAAATAACTTCATTGCACGCCATTTCTGAATCTATACTATTCTAAACAGAACCCGACGAAATACAAATTCAGTGCCAGATGCTAAATAAATTTTGACAAACGACTTTTTTCCCCATGTAGAATAATGACAAAGGAAGTTTGGAAGGCCTTACAAAATCGTCTGATTATTTTCTTAAATGGCCGAAACTTTTCGTTCTGTCTTCTTCGAACAAAATAGAATTCAAGTCGACACTTTTGCAAAAGGTAATAAAGAAATGCACGCTTTAAAGAATTATTTTCCATTCATTCAAAGGAAGAAATCATGACGACAAAGAATTATTTGAAAAACCGTGATTGTTATATTGCTAAGAATATAATATTTGAATTGACGATCTCAGAGGTCTTATGTTCTTTTGTATTTAGGTATAACAAAGAAACAGCACATCATATTTCTCCATTCTAATGTAAATTACCCGTTGGATTTTTTTATCCTTTACAGAGAGTTAACAAAAGCATTTTTTTTGTAGTGGAAGATTTACAATCTTTCAAGATGGTTGCTTAATTATTTAGAAAAAATCACGGAAGTCACAGGAGAGATATAATGTATTCAGAATTTTAAATAGAATAGATTTGACAGAAAAAAACTTCAAAAAGTGTTTTAACTCTCAAAATGATTTTAAAATATTTATAATCGTTTTTACTTTGCGCTTTCTAAAACTCATTTGTAAGGCAGATTTTTTTCAAGCAAATGTGAAAAAATTAATAAATAAAAATAAAAATAAATTGAATTTTCTTATAAAAGCATTACATACAATCTTTAATTTAATTAATAAATTTGGATATGCATATCATTCTTATTACTTAAAGATAATTTGCAAAAATTATAATTTTTCAAAATATGAAAACAAAAAAATTATTATTAATTTTTAATAATTTTGGAGCTAGGCTCAACCAAAAACTTCTGTTGAAACTATTTTATAGAGAAGCCGAGAATAGAAGATGTCTTTTGGAATTATTGTGTCCACATTATAAGAGACAAATTTCTATAATTTAATCTTTCGAAAGAATTATTTGAATTATTGAAAGAAAGAACCGATTTCTCTATTTTCCCCCAAGAACTCTGAAGTGAGACTATTCTGTGGGTATTCGAAAAGTAGGAGTACACTTGCTGAATCCAACCAATTCAAAGTGATTTCAGTAAATCGACAAAATAACCGATTTGGATTGGTAGACATTATTTTTTAAAAGCACTTTGCCCATATCATTAGAAAAAAAAAACTAACAAACATTGGTCATACTCATGATTTTAACTAAAAGAAAGTCAAAAATTACATCAAATCTTAGCAAACAAGTTTCGAAAAGAAGAATTAATTGAAAAACGAATGCAAAATGTAGAGAAAGTTGAATAAAAACAGTGTAAAAAGCTGCGACAGTACAAGAGTAAAAAGAGCCAAAACAGTTATGAAGAATCTTGGGGAAAAAGCCGGAATAACGTCACATGGTTTCTGCTTTCAGTGCTGTAGGAATGTAAGCATGTAAACTTTAAAATTGTGAAGATGGTAATGAGATTATTTACACAGTTTGCCTTTTCTGGAATTGGAATTTATAAAGATTGTTGCGGGTACGAAAGCTGCGAGAATTTTGATTTCGTTACCTAAAATTCTTATATAATGTTGCAAAGGTAAAGCATGAAAACGGGCTTGAAAAATTTAAAAGAATGTAATAGAACAATCAATTATACAATACATTACACTTACAACTACATAATAACAGTTCTACATTTAATCAATACTTAAATTTACAGATTAACCTAACTAATTATCGAGGTCGGTAGATTTTTCATGCTCACAATCTTACTGCTAACGCCGTACTTTGGATTGGCGAAGAGGATTGGGCTTGGTTGGTGCACTGGCATTATTAGAGAGTGTTACAATGTTCATTTTTTAAAATTTTAAAAATTTTGTTTTTTTTATTAAAGTATGCGAATTTCAGATCAAATAGGATTAGTATTTCATTTTTTACTTCTAGATTTCATAAAAGAAACATTAGTTGTACTCTTAATTCACAGAATTTCCACTCAAAGCCACATAAACGGTATTTCCCCACTCAGTGCAAGTTACCTTCCATAAAAGCAACTTTTAAGAAAATTAATCACAGAAAAAAATGAACCTAAACTAAACTAAAACTAAGTACAAGCTAAAAAGGCCTGCTTTTTCTTCGGACTTAATGGTTAAGAATATTGAATATTGAAATCTGCTCAGTAAAATGTCATTACTTATTTCTTTATTAACATCATCTCCCTTAAGTGCGTTGAATTCCCCTACTGTTCTGTCACAATCCCTTGTGGTATAAAATACAGCACGCAATCTGTCCAGTTGTTGTATTTGTGCAGTATTTTATTTTAGAGAGTTTTCTGATATTATTTTGTTTTTACTTTGTGATAACTTATTCATAATATTAAATATTAACCGTCTTTGTAGGGTTGGTCCGCTGTTGGTTCATTATATTAAACTGGCGCAATAAGTATGAATCATCCAGTATGATAATTTGAGTAAGCAAAGTGGCAAAATTCATCGGTGAATAAAATTGTCGCAATCCGTCGTTTAGACAAAGAACTCACTTAAAGTTGTGATGTCCGATATCTCTCGACACAAGGGGGAGGAGATGGGCAGGAAATTGTTCATGATTTATCTAAATGTTCATGATGTATCTTTTATCCCTTTTGAACTTTCAAAAGGGATAAAAATTGATGAAATCGAAAGGGGAGGGTGGGTGGTTGATGATATTGCTGTGGTTGAAAGGTAAAGAATATTTCCATGTTTTTTTACATTTCTTCGTAGGGAATGTTCTTGGATTTTGTATTTTTGAGATTTCACTCGGAAAAAAGAATAGAGAGTCAGACGATCACTGATGGCGCATCAAGAAACAATCAGCTTTCAAACAAAATGAAAAAAATAATTGGAAATATATATAGTAGCTGGGGCTAGAGAAGTCTGTTGTGGTTTTTCCCCTATGCAATAATGTTTTTGACATTTTTCACAAAAACCAAAGATAGTTATGTGGAATTATAGTGCAATAGTATTTAAGATATTACTCTTAAATATAAAGATGGTGGTCTGCAGGCATAATGCAATAGTTTTTGTGACATTTCTCTCAAAATATGAAGATGATGATCTATCTGCAGACATAGTGCAATAGCGATTATGACATTTCTATCAAAAAGTGATGATGGTCTGCAGGAATAGTGAAATACGTTTTTTGACATTTTTAACCAAAAATTGAAGATGATGGTGGGCAAATTACCCTGGATGACGTATTTAATAATCATAAGCTTTCAAATGAAATAAAAATTGGGGAAATCTGTATAATGGTTAGGTATGGGAAATTTATAGTGTTTTTGCTCTGAAAAGGCTGGAAGTGAAGTAGCGTTTTTGAAACATCTTTCAAGTATAGATGGACATGAGGAATCACAAACATTTTTGGGAATTAAAAAAATTGAAAAAGTTTGACCAGTGATTAGAACAACCTATTTATTTTGAAAAAATACATAAATATGTAAAGCCTGTGTAGATAATATGGTATACTAAATGCATTACTACTTCGATAGCTCTTAGAGTCACTCCATGCAACTGCGAGTGAAACTTAATCCTAGGAACATCACCTGAATGTGAAACCTGATATGAATTATAACATATTCAAGCATCCATATTGCAATATGGTCCGGACCTAACTGACGAACACTTGGAATACAAGGGATTGACATTAGATTCCGTAGGCAGAATCCCATAACAAATACGACTGTAGATCCATGCGATCGCATGTTAACATGGCTTCCTGCCAAGATTAAATGCCTGCTTTCTAGCTTTGCTGCGATGCACATGAGAGCACTTCAGTTGTTTGACTAAATGAATAGGTAGTCTGAGAGGTTGGCGAGTCATCAGGAGGGTCTCAAGGGTGTCTGAAAATTTCAAAGCCAGACGATCACTGAGAGATGGAGATGATATTTGAATATGATAAATTTGAGTTACTGCAAGATTTGATAAAGTGGGAATGTAAGGGGCGTGGGTTTGTCGAAAGGTCTGAGTAATGTCGACACAGATATTACAAATTGAATGGAATTGGGAACCGAATTATACATTTAAGATTGTAACATCATTTAAATTTAAATTACCATTTTCTTAACTAAATTAAGGAAAATGCTTCGTACAGAAGAAAAATGGTTTAAATTTGAATTATCATTTTAAAATTGCCATGTCTAAATTTCAATTATTATTTTCTTAACTAAATTAATGGAAATGTTTCGTACTGAAGTAAAATGTTTTAATTTAAATATGAATTCACATTTATCGTCGTTTAAATTACCATTTTTTTCACTAAATAAAGGAAAATTTTTCCTACATGATTAAAATTATTTAAATTTAAATTGCTACTTATCGTCGTTTAGATTTAAATTAAGAGAAAAGTTTCATACAAGAGAAAAATGATAACTTTAAGAGAAATCACATTTGGTAAAACAAAGAAGACATCGTGAATTTCGAGGGAAAAATTGTAAAACTATTCCAAAAAATAATAAATAATAAATAGGTCAAACATTATATATTATTAAAATAAAATTTCTTTTTATAGATACTTTAGGGAAATCCTTCTTTTAAGAATTATTCCTGTTTAAATTCAACTTCTTTATTTTTATTTCGTTCATTTTTAAAAAAAAGCGATATCGCTTTTTTATGAAAAAGAGTTAATTTCATTTAGTTGAACGTCAAATAACAATAAATCAATACAAATAAATCAATAATGCAAGAACATAATTATCAGCAAAAAGATCAGTTTAAATAATTTTTACTTTTACATATACGTAGTGCAAAGAAAGTACGGTAATCGTCAAAAATTTCGAACTCGAGATTTTAATGAATCTCCCCGTCCCCCGACTTCGAAAAAGACATTTTTAGAAAATGTCCATATATCGTGGCAGAGATAACTCAAAAACGCTTTAAGCTAGACGGATGAAATGTGGTATACGGTCTTTATACCGAATGTGTAGATTTCTATCAATTCTGAGCAAAATCAACTCTGAGGAAGTTTGTCTGTTCGGCCATCCGAATAAAATTTAACAGAATAACTACAAAGCAAAAATAGCTAAATAGATAAAATTCGATGCATAGAATTAACATCTATTTATAGTCTAGACACCTATCAAATTTTGTGCCAGTCTAATAAGGGATTGACCGTCTGTTGATCTATAGTTTTAAAAACATAACTGAAATAGCTCACTCAAAAACGCCTTAATTTAAATATATCAAATTTGATATGTGATTTTTTTTTTACTACAAGAGTAGATTTGTGTCAAATTTTTGTTTTAATTGATTGGGAAAAAAGCACCTAATAAATTGCACCTAAATCAGAAATTCCATTTTTAAAATATTAACGCAAGTGGTTAATAGTTTAAATCGCTTACGGTGGATTCATCGCCAAAAAAATTGACCCAGAAGCATACAATAAATTGAGTAAAAATTCTAAACTTACTCCAAAGGCTAATAATTCGTAATTATTATAAGCAAATTATATGCAACGCATTCTCTGAAATAACATCTTTATTCGAGAAAGTCTTGGGGAAAAGCCCTCCCACTGATACTTTTTTTTTTCTTAATCTTGATGAAACTTGACACAAACGTGCTTCAAAGAACCTCATTGTTAACTTCGCAAAGTTCAAAATTTAATCAAAATTTAAATTAAATAAGTGTTAGCATGCTTCGATTATTTATCGAAAAAAAATTATCTTCTGACAAAACTAACTTATGAAAATTATGTTCGTAATTAAATCTATTTTATTCCGTTATGATGTTTTTCTCTAACTATAACAAATGTTCAAAGTTTGATTTGTGGTACAATCAGTAGTAATGATTTCATTAATGAGATGAAATTCAACTTAATTTCAATGTTCCATGAAGGCATTTAATAATGTGCTTTTGATAATCTCTTTTTAATAATAAAGATAAATATATGTGCATGTGTTTGCCTGTTGGTGTTTTGTAGTCAAGACCATTTGACTTATTGTTACAAATTTGAAACTTATATACATTTGGAGGTAGGAATGTTTATCTTGGAGGAATTTTTCTGAAATTTTAATAGTGATTTTAAATAATTTAAATGTTTTCATTTTTTTAAAAATAATTTCCGAAAACATTGCAGCATAAAAAAGGATTTTTACATCATTTTAACATTTTTAAAATTATTGTTTTAATGATACCGATTTAATCTTCATACATATTATTTCTGAATTTTGGAGATTTATTTCTTTATTATCATTATTATTTTGCGAGATATTCAACAACTGATCCCATTGTTGCATTAAAGTTCATACAATTTTCATTCTTCCGTGAAATATTTAATCGTGCCATTCTTTGCCTTTGTAGAAAGAATCTTCTTTAAGAGATATTTTATTTAATATCTATATAGTTTAAATGAGGAATAAGTGGCAAAATTGGAGTACCTGGAAAATAAGATGAACCTGTTCATTTACGACTATAATAGAACTATGATGCCACTGAATTCGATTCTATTAAAATTGTTCATATATCCAATGAACAGGACAGATTTTAGAACAATAAAATAACAAGTCTTTGATTTATGCAAAAATTTAATAACAAAAAATATTTTCTTACGGGTATCATAAATATTAAGTTATGCCTATGATTTAACTGTTGATAATCAATTTTCTCGACGAATCAACATCTCGCGAAAGGCGGCCGGTTATGATGATGTTAACGGTTAACATGATGTTGCTTTGGATTAGGGGTTTTAGAAGTCTCAAAATGCAAGGGCAGAAAATTGACAAATTATAGTTTTTGAAAAGTAATTTTTTTGCTTTTAGGGTTATTAGAAAATAATAAAGAACTTATCGCCAACAAAAAGTTACAACTTAGCATGAATGTCCGCCATGTACCCGATTTTTCTCTCTAGCCAATAAAGGGCTGGGCCTTAAAAAGTTATCGCCCGAAGGAGAACAAAGAAGAAAATGGGAATGAATGCGAAACAGCAAGGCGAGGAAATGAAAATTATATATATATTATTTTTCAATTTTGCTAGTACAATACATATTTATCGACGGATGCGTCATTTGATAGTCACCTAATTGTTTAAAACTAGTTTGAACTGGATTTTCACAAAAAAAAAAAAATTTTTTTTTTTGACCTCGAGAAAAAAATTTCAGAACACGATTGATTTTGAGATGGTGAACAACCATCGTTTTTCTAAATGTTGGTCATTGCAAAATATAAGCCATGTGTGAACATGATGTGTTTCCGTCTGATTGATACCACGTGACTTAAAAAGAAATAATGTTCTTACATAATAGCTTGAAATTTGCGAATGCAGATTTCAATTTTTTTTTTAAATTTTCAATTTACACATCCTTTTTATGCCATTGTTCCTAGTTTATGTCTAGAATGCGAGTCTTCCTCTATTTAGTACAAAATTATGAATATATCCTACTATATACATTATCCTAAATTTTAATGCATCCATATCACGATACATTAACTCCGAATATTAGTACTCTGCATTATCGACATAGAATCCTCTGTATCAATTCTTGGATGAACATCAGTGAAACTCCATCCAATACGGCTTCCTATTTGAATGAAATACTGATTTCTCAATGTTCATTGTTCTATGGAAGAGCACTTCAGTTGTTTCACTAAATGGAATGTCTGAGAGCAGGACAGGCCCACAAAAGCTTCAGATGAATCTCTAAATTTTAGGGACAAGTCAAAGACGAGAAGAAGATGTCGCAACTTTACAATAATCTCTAAAAAGGGAAACTCTGGCGCCTATTTTCCTATCCAATGGGAATTCAGATAACCATGATAAAGATACGGAATCGATAAATATCTGATAATAACAATTAATAGTTCGTAATAATAATTTAGAATTATTGCTTTTTTGTGTTTGATACATTTATATGTTGAATGCGTGATATCTAGTGTACAGAAAATATGTGTGATGTAATAAATAATAATCAACAGGTGTGGACTCCCCAAAATTTTCCGTATACTCTCTAATACATTTGTCATGCGAAAGTACGCCTTGCAAGAAATTAGCGTACAATAGTTAGGAAATATTAATTATTGGTATGAATTTAGAAAATACACAGAATCTATCGTAAGATTCTTGGTGAATGTTTTGACGATTAACTCCTGGCATGCCCATTAATAATATTTCAAAATCGAATTTTTGTTTTTAGATGCGTTTTTCAAAATCAATTGGAAACAAAATTTGACATTAAAAATATAGTGAAAAAAATTGTATACTAAATTTCAAACATTTATGCTACTTCGTTTTTGAACTATCGCGTTCACAATTTTTCTAAACAAACAGACCGACAGACAATGAACCCTTTGTTGGATTTGGCTCAAACATTTGTCACTTGTCTACAGTTTAGATGCTAACACTGTGTACCAAATTTTATCCATCTAGCTCTCTTCGTTCGATAATTATCGTGTTAGCTTATATTCGAACAGACGGACAGATAGACTTCCTCTCAATAAATTTTATTCAAAATCTGAAAGAAATCTGCAAATTTGTTATAAAAAATTACACCAAATTGCATCCGTCTAGCTCAAGGCGTTTTTGTTTTATCTATGTCACAGACAGACGGACATTTTCCAAAAAATCTGTTTTTCGAACTCAGCAAGGACTGAAACATGGAGATTCGTCAAAATCTCAATAATCCCGTGAGAGATTCAATAAAAATGCTAACTTCATACCTAAGATCAATATTTCGTAACTATTGTACGAAGATGCCATACTTCTCCAAAACAAATTTCAAAAATACTATTGCACAAAAAGTAACTTTTACACTATTTCAACATTTAAAAAAAAATTGTGATTGTAATAATATGAATTTAGTTGCGTAAATTTTCTAGAATTTTGCCGATTTTTAAAAATGCTTTTAATGTAATTTTTACTAAAGAATTCCTTTGTTTCGTAGAATATTTAATGTATGATTTTCTTCTATGGTTGAAAGCTATGAAATATTCCACAAACCTATCTGCGTCTTTTACATGAGAAATAAAAAAAAATGCATAATTGATTTAAATTATCATTATCAACCACATGTGCTTTTAGTGGCATTATAAATTCATGTTACTTCATTCCTTTAGGAAGGGGCTCATGCACAAATTAAATAAATGAAAAGGTATTGAAGTAATATTGCTTTAATGTTATTTATAATTTGACGTTTAAAAGACGTTTATAATAATTTATTACGTTATTTATCATTTGACGTTTAATCATTAACATCAAATGATGCATATTCGATTTAATAAAATTAAACATTACCAATATTCCCGGCGATAAATTTAGTTATCAAAGGCGGTTGATAAGGAAAATAATATGTTTTCAAGTTACATTTTGCAGGTGATTATAGTTAAAGTTCCACTTTGAAATGGTCATAAAAGTAAAACTACTGGACCAAATATTATCAAATTTGGTAATAGTTTAAAGAATGCCATGGGAATTTCTTTTCCACATACACAAATAAAGTTCAAAAACTCACCACCAGGGGAAAATGACACTGTATGCAATATTTAAAAAAAGCCTGAAGACATCTGTTTAAAATATATTTAATCGTTTCTGAAACGAAACTGTTTGTGGAATTATGCAAAACCACAATGTCTTTAAATGAGCTTACGGCAGGAAGAAACAAATGGTTTATGCAGATGTGCTTTACATTTCATTTGGTTTTCTAGATAAAAGTGGGCCCGTTTGTCAGAGTTCTCATTGTTTCGAATCGACAATGTTTCTAACCATGTAAGACTATTCTTTTCTCGTTAAATGTTATTATGAATGCGATAGCACTGAACGGCGAGCTTTGCAAAGGTATCGTTCAGTAAGAGGAATACGCCGAGGGATATGCTAAGAACTGGTGTTGAGAATGCAGTAACGTGATTTAACTTGATTTCAGAAAAGGGTGGATACCACATAGATCATGCTTTGTAACACATTTCAGAAACGATCAAACACATTTTAAAACAATGTCTTCATGTTCTATTTAGTTTAAAAACACTGCATACAGCGCCATTTCTCCACTGATGGTGAATTTTTGAACTTTTCTTTTTTTAGTACATAAAAGAAATTCTCATGGCCTCCTTTAAACTATTACTAAGTAACATTTGTTCCTGTAGTTTTCATTTGACGAGCGTTTCAAAGTGGAACTTTAATTATAACCATCCAGTATTTTGAATGTTTTTGTCCCTGTCAGTGCAGATGGTCGTTAATTACATAAGTCTAAATCGAGAATAAGATACATGAAAATAAATACGTAAGTATGATATGTTATACTATAATTTCTTATTATATTACATATTCATCCCAAGAATTATTTCGGGTGTAAATATTCAAGACCCATTTCTCTCCAATTCGGTCTAAAAGACACTGTTTTCGCCCACATATTTCGAACGACACCCACTGTTTAAATATCCTATAAAATATAATTGCAGGAAAAATTAAAGTTGATTCGCTTCCAACAAAAGTTATCTCAAACGGGGAGAAACATGGCAGAGGGCCAAGGTTACTCCAGCAGTTAAAGCATCTGCAGGGTGGGAAAAAAAGAATGGTAACTAAAAGGCGGAGGTCATTATCAATAAACTTTAGTGGGTCGTGCTGAATAATCTGGGTTACTAAGGACGATGGAGGAAATTTGTCAAACGACAACTCTAATGAAACGATGACATGGTCCACCCTCCTTCCCTCAGTGCTTTTGTTCTCTTCGATTCTCGCAGTCTGGTACACTTCTTTTGTTGCATTGAATTTAATTCTGTCTGGTGGACAGAGACAGAAATGTCAGAGTCTGTTGTGTCAAAGAGATTTCTTCTCGAATAAAGTTGTAAGAGAAATGTGTGCGCCATTGAATATGCATCATTCATTTTAATATAATAATCCATACTGGCAATTGACCACAAATGACCTGCTGAGTTAATGGTTTGAAATCTCTAAACGGTTGCTTCAAATAATGGACTTTGTTCTTTTTTTGTATCTATGATTGGTAGGTATCCGAAGTTTGGAGACCGATGCAAGATTTAGTAACGAATTTCTTAAGGATAATAAAAAAATACACATATATACGAATTCGTAATGAAAATACATATTTAATATACATGAAAATCTCAACGGTTCAAAAAAGTTTACAAACCATAATAGTTTCTGAAAAATTGAAACAAATTGCATACACTGTTGGATTGTCTTATTAATCTTTATAACTAGAGGTCTCTCCCCGCCTCCCCATCGGGGTTGGCTTTTGCTCGCCAACCCCGATGTTGTCTACTACTTTAGGCAATGTTCGTCAGTTCCGCTTAGCAAGTTTTTAAACTTTACTATTGTGGTGAATAACATATAAGCCAGTTAACAACGCTTCTTCCCGAACGATCGTTTTGGTAAAATGGTTTAGTTACTGGACTGTTAACCAAATGGTCCCAGGTTCTATCATTGCTCATTCCCATATCGCTTCATTGGTGACCTCGGACAATGAACCTTCAACCTTCGCACAGTTGTTGTGGCGCCATCTACCCGCACCTAAAGTCGTCAGACTCACTTTACGCAGCAACCCAAAGTCGCCAGACACACTTGGCGCATTAGCACCCACACACGCTTGGCGCTATTCAACTGGGTACCGGCCCATTAAGCCAACAGCTAATATTACATCACCACTCAACATCCATATCGTTCGTCTCACCTCCAACTCACTGGAGGGAGAGTACTGTGGTGAATAGCATATAAGCCAGTTAACAACTCTTCTACACGAACGATCGTTTTGGTAAAATGGTTTAGTTACTGGACTGTTAACCAAAATGTCCCAGGTTCTATCCTCGCGCATCCCGTACCGCCTCACTATTATTCTTTAATTCCCACTATTATTTAAAAAAATAATAATGGTATATTTTTAACACGTGTACATTAACGCCTGTATTGCTTAAATATTCAGATCACTGCAAACCAAGAGAGCAAAAATCACCACTACTCGGAAAATATAATAATAATAATAAACACAGAAGGCTCCTCATTAAGGTTGCCACAAACGGTGTATCTGAAAGTAGAATTAATAAATAATATTGTTTTATACTCATTTGTTGTGAATTTAATATTCATTAAAACTTTCCTTTTCCTTTTTTCTGTCACCTTTCAACGTCGAATACAAAATAAATACTTACTATGACATAATAATAGTTCTCATTAAATATTTCAAACAATACTGGTAAAACAAACTTCAAAATGTAATGGGTCAGGTGACTCTCTATCAATCACAAAGCGAATAAAACGCAATAATTGCATAATTTTTGTATGTAATAGATAGAAATGTTAACGAAAGCGCCACAAAAGTCGCTCTTATTTCTTATGTAGAATGGCAACAATAAACAAATCATTATACGAATTTCAGGCTGCTTCATTGAATGTTTTTATAGCTGTATTAACCCTTTAAAGGGCCATTTCTTTCTAGTCATATTATGTTTAAATATTTTTCGGCTTGAAATTAGAATAAGAAAAGGGATTTATTTAGCTTATTAGATAAATTTAATTTGATTAATTAATTAATTTGGTTAATTAATAATTAAGTGACAAATCAAGACACATCATTTTGTCTGAAATAAAGAACAGAAGCATCTAAATTTCTGACTTACTAAAAATTTTTGTCAGAACTTATGCCAACCTACATAATTTCATACAAAGATTGATAAATTTGGTGGGAAGCATACTTCCCACGGCCCTATAAAGGATTAAATTAAACGTTAAGCATATAAATTTAATGAAACTGCAAAATATTATTCGAAATATTCTGGAGATGTTTCATCGTGTCACCAAAAAGTATATTTAATCACAGGAACAAAGTTATAAAAGAAATAAAAAATAGGCTTCAAATAGAAAGTTTAATCGAGCACAAAAATAGACTTAAACGTCGTCAAATGGGTAATAGTAACGGCTGGCTTACGAAAATCGATGTCCTTCATTTCCAAAACAGTCACGTTACAAAGATAATATTTATATTATATAAAAATTACTCTATTAATGATATCAATTTTATTTTCGTAGATTTTTTCACTAATTTTAATACAATTTTCAATTCAATTTGAAAAACAAAATATAACAATATTTTTAAATGCTACGATGGAATTCAAACTCATGTTTCAAAACATCTAATCTCGTGTTTTTACTAATCATCAATTATGTGGTAGGATTTTCAATTCCCCTTTTATTTGGTATTATATATTTTTTGATTTTTCAAAAGCTGATTTAATTCAGTTGAATGAAATAACAAGGGGATTTATTTTTAAGAAATGCTTTTCATAAGTCATTCAACAATCTAAAATGAATCAATAATTTATTTGGACGAACAATATTTATTGTAACCAGATTAAATCACATTGTTTATTGAACTCTTATAAAGAAAGAGGCAAATTGAAAATTAAAAAAAAACATTTCAGTAATTTCTTTTATGAAGAGACTGTGAAGGATTCATACTGAAAGCGTTTATAAAAGATCAGAGAATTAAATCCGGAAATAACCCATTTATAGAAAATATTTTTATTCTTAGAATTTCTTCAAAGTAAATGTGATTGATTAATTATCTTTTATATATAATGCTTGCACATGAAAGCAATTAAGTCAATAAAGATTACAGTAATTCCTTTCCTTAAAGAAGGAACCGATTGAATTATGCGGAAATAACGAAAAGCTGTTGCATTTAGCGAATAAAATGAGTGATAAATCAGCAGAAGTTCGTAGAAAATTAATCGTTTGCTTTTTCATGATGAAACTCGATCTTTTGGATTCGAAATAAAAATGTTTCTACGATGGAAAAAAAAATAATAATTTCTTTATGTATCAAGATGAATGACTTTCGTGCATCAAATGAGAAATCCAGCTGCTGTAGTCAGTGGTTTCTGCGCTGATTTTATTGGTTACGGAAACGAGTCTTTTGAGATGTGATTGGACAAGAATTATTTCTGTTCTGCTGGCGCCAAAATAACATTAATTCTCGTGAATGTTATATAAGGTAGATGGCTGATTAACAGCCTAATCCTTTCAGACAAAGCTAGTTATTTATGTGAACTGTTTATTAACCGATCCTTATTTATGTAAGATTTTATGTTTATGCAATTGAATGACTCTTGTAACACAAGAATTTATTTCTGAAAAAAAAATGAAATTATTTCTAACTCGCTTGTAGTTCTCATTAATTAACGAACATAATCTTTATAAAAATGACGACCATTATCCAAACTGTTCGTACACCGAATGTTTATTTATTAATATTATGTTATTAATGTTTATTTGTTAAGATAGGTGACTACATTGGAAATTTTATTTAATATTGTCAATGCTTGAATAAGTTTCTTTATAAAATCATTAGAATTTTTTTTCCAAATCAATTTTTTGTTTACACCGATTTTTATGCTTGAATTTGCATACATTACATCTACTCTTTGCATACATTACATTTAGAATTTGCATACATTACACCTACTTTACATCTTCAGATGCTATTTTCTCAAATTTTAATCTTTGATAGAATTTTCTTACTAAAGACGTCATAAATTAAAATCTAATGTATTTTTTTTGTTTAAATTTAATATAATAATTTCTCAATATATTTGGCAATTTCTGAACTACAAAATAAGTAATCTATTCATTTAGAAATATTTTACAATTGTTTTAGTGTAGTAAAATGTGAAAAAAATTTTTGGAAATTTCGTGTTATTTACCATTTGAACAGTATTTCTAACAATGGATAGAAACACAGCTTATTTTTTAGTCCTAATTAGAATATATCGCTAAAACTATCTGCAAAATTTAAACAAATCATTTGATAAAATTCATAACAGGAAGAGTTTTGCTTTATACATCTTTTTAGCCAAAGAAAGAGATATAAAGGCCTTTACTTCAATTTAAAAAAAAACGTTTCCTACTTAACTGGTATATTTCGGTTTCAAAGAATGTTTCATAATCTTTTTTGGGCAAATATTCAAAAATACAACCATTTTCGAGCGCTTTTCAAAAAATTAATCTTGAACATAGTGACATCCCTTAATGCTTTATTTATTTATGTATACATAAGTTACTCGTTTTGACGATGCAAAATAAATAAATACAAATTACATTACTTCTTATCAGTTAACAGTTTCATTAATATCGGACATAATCCTTACAAAAATAAGTTTTGTTAATCAAATTATTTATGAACTAATCAAGAATGTCTAAATTTCACAGAATTTATAGAAATGTAATTTAATTGTTCTGGAGACGCTCAAAATTTATATTATAATCCTCTGTATTTGACGTACAGAAACAGCATTCGTTATTTGAACTATTGGCTAATGGATATTAATGTACTTAATCCGATCAGGAGATTGAAAAAAGATAAGCATAAATTATATAATTCATTATTGAAATTATCTACATATAGTTACAATAATAAATATTTTATGTATGGTTATGCATATTTTATAGAATTATGGTGATAATAATTCTTAATACAAATTTATATGATTATGTGAATTCGGCAAGCGAAGTAGCACTTTTTCTCTGAAATTCCAGAAAATAGGAGGAATATCATGAGTACATACAAACATAATTCCAGAGAAGGAATTTTATGAACTTAGAAATTTCTGAAGCACAGATATTTGACAATCTCCAGCTCGAAATTTTTGATGATAACACTATTTTCTATATGTATACTTCATATTCGAGTAAATAAATAAACCTAATCGCTAATAAAAGTGCTTGCAATTAGCTTAAAAGAGTATGAATACTAACACTTTTATGTAATAGAAAGCTATCATTTATTTCCTTAAGTAATTCATGGCGTATTCAAAAAGAAATGTAATTCATTACGAACATATTAAATATTATATGCATGCAAGAGTGTTCGATAAATGGTAGCAATTAATATTTTATAATATTATGTAAATTAATAACTTCGCTATAATTGTATTTCAGAATTTGATCTATTTATTTCACTGGAAAATATTCACAAATATGTTAAGAAATAGCGAAATTTCTTTTTTTTTTCTTTAAACATAAATAAAAATGATGAGTAGAAAGACAAATATTACTTCGAAATCCTGTATGTGTTTTAAAGCAATCACTAAAAGTACATCTGACATGTGATTAAAAAAAAAAAACTTTGAAACATAAATATATAAAAAGAAGAAGAAAGAAAATAGTTTCAGGCAAACAAACTGGAAATTCAAAAATCGTTTGCAAATATTTTTTTATTTATTTTTCGTTTGAAATCAACAGCGTAATCCCTCAGTACAACTTTAACTTCACATGAATGAATTTCAATTAATATTTCTACCTCGAAGTATGTTTATATCAGAAAAACAACGGTTTGCTTGATTCGGCCCCCAAGACTATTTAAAGAAAGAAAAAAGTATAAAAGAATCTTTTTGGAAATTCTACAATAAAATCTTCTTTCTCTTAAATTGTTTTTCTTTCAGCATTTCAGATGCATTCTTTCGGCCAAAGATGTTCTGAAATTGCTTGACGAGGCATGCACAAAGTTTTGAACCGTGTAATTTCAGACATAAGAAAAAAGAATTTTTTTAGAACATCTAATTTATTGCAATTTGATTATTCAGTTTATTTTGCTTTAGGCTTAGAATCTTTACTTTTTAGTGTAGCAAAAAGAACTGTGACGTAATAGGTGACGGGAAAAAAAATTTAAAAACGTTACGCAAAAGATTTATGTGTGAAGTTTCTAAATTGGATAGTAAATAAAAATGAACACAGAAACGAAATCTTTATAAAAGAATTTTTATGAGATAAAAAGATTTATTCTTAAATTCCTTTTGTGAATTGCAGAATTATGCAAAGTAATTACAAAGATTCGTTCAAGTGTTAATATACAATGCAGGTAGAAAAGACTTCGATTACTTAACCGAAAATTTATTTAAATTAAATTAAATCTAATTTCATAAATCGTTATAAGTATTATTAAATCAAATATTAATAAATTAAATTAAATAATGGTTAAATTTAACCATTCTTTTCAAATCAAATGTATTTATAAAGCATTGCAATAAAAGTCGTCATGACTTATACAACTATTTTTAATGAATAGTTCTTATAACCATTTTTTGGCACATGTACGAATCTAAAATTCTAATGAATTCTTCAATGATTAAATGAATATTAACCTATATTCACAAACTTAAATTACATTTATATTGTAAGATAATTCTTAAGAATAAGACGGTTTATTATCAGATTAATTTATTGTTATAATTATTATTTAATTCTATTATTTAATTAATAAATAAATTTAATTATTTATTAAATAATTATTATTATTTAATGAATAAATTTTATTTAATAAATTTATCTTATTAAATAAAATTTATTGAATAAATAAATTTATATAATTTATTATAATTATAATTATAATTTATATAAATTATAATTATGATTTTAATAAATAAATTTATATAATTTATTTATTAATTCAGGGTTTATTGATATATTAATTAGTTTTTTTTCCACAAAACTAATTAATCTGGCAAATTTGTATAAAATTAATTAATCAATTCTTTCCAAAATTTTTCGACAACAATTAGAGAGAAAACACTAACAAATTAATTATTTAATTGATTGTTAAGTTTCAAATTGTTGAATATTTTTAACAAAACGAAAGAATATACAGATCATTTTTAATAAATTAAATAAAATAAAATTATGTGAAAAAATTCGGTAATAAAAAAGAAAGAAAGTTGTTTATAATACACGTGTGGTAAACTTGTGCATTATTACTATTTGTGGTAAATTGTGTATATAAAAAACTTTACATGTGGTAAAGTGTTTTTTTTTGTATTAATCGGAGTCAATTCAATTAAATATATTGAAAATGCATTTAAAAGTATTAAACTATATCTTGATAATCTATGAAAATTAAACTAAAAGACTTTAATTTTTAATATGCTATATAATTTGAACTACTAAAAATTTTGTCTCTGTCTCTCTCTCTCTCTCTATATATATATATGTATATATGAATATGCGCATTATATACATTGATATATATTTTATATAATTTTATTCTCAAATATTACACAGTACAGGGAAGATTTTAATGAAAATTTTGTGACATATATAATTAAATAATTAATATTTTATTAATTATATACTACTTTTCCAATGGCAAGAAAACAATGTAGCCCATGCCCAAGTGTTATTTATTAAATTGTCGTTAAAGTAGACAAAAAATAAAACAAAGATATATTTAAGTAAGATTCATTTTACTAAAAACATATCTTTAAAATGAAACATATAAAAAAATATCTTTAAAATGAAAATAGTTTTATTGTTAACTGGCCGATGGAAATTTAAATTCACTGTTTAATTTGACTGCTTTCCTAATTAACGTTGTAAATACATATTTATGTTGCCACTCACAAAATCTAATTAAATTTTGCATCATACTTTAAAACTTTTTTAATAATTTAAGATAAAATTCGGTACCTGCGATTTCTAAGAAAATTGTTTAAAGCAGTCAAAAAAACTTTTAAGAAGCTTACAATCAATTCTTCTAATTTTAATTAAAATAAATTTGGAAATAATAGAAAAACCTTGAAGTCTTAGTTTTGCTAAGCGCTGAATCTTTTTCGCACAAATTATTTGAATTACATATTTTTCATCAGCTCTTTTAATATGAGATATCTTCAACCTTTGCAGTAAATATTTATTATGTTATAAAGAAACTTCGAATTTTGCTCAGAAATACTAAATGCAGGAAAAGTTTTAATAAAATTTGAGATAATTAATTAAATAATAGATTTTTCATTAACCTAAAAATCTGAGAATAATTTCACTTCGAATGAGCACTGGGTATAATAAATAGTTTCAAATAAGTTTCAAAAAACTCATTTTTAAGAATAGACTATTTCTGTGCCATATAAATTTGGGACAAAATCTACGACTTCTGTTTGGTTTTTATTTATATGTTATGTTTCTCAACTAATTTTTTAGTATGCTAAAAGATTTGTGGAATTTTCTTTTTTAAATGTCTGGTGAAATGCCAAAAAGTCTGACTTTTATCTAATAATTCTTTTTTTAAAGTGCTTCCAGATAGTGAAAACAAATAAATAACGAGAGGCAGACATATTTCATTTTTTTACTTACTAGAAAAGTTTTATTTAGTACTTTAGAATGTATTATAATAACATCGGATAATTTATTATCAGACAAATAATAAAAAATTAATTCAACTTTCTGAAAAACACCATATCCTATTGGTAAAGAACATAATTTTATCCGTTACTTGCAGTAACTATTTCTTATAATTTTATGCATTTTTTTATAATAAATCAGTCAGTTAGATCTAAATATACAACATTTAAAAACTGAAATTTGATTAAAATTAACTACAAGGAAAGAAGTAATAATCATGAATAAAATCATGCTTTAAAATTTTACAGTATTTAAGCAACCGTTTTAGAAAATATATTTTTAGCATAGACCAATGTTTTGCTGATTAATTCCTTCTGTGATTTGAAGATAAAAAAAATTGAATGTCACACAAATGTTGTCGTGGAACAGTCAAAACGTCATTATTATAATCTACGAAACCTTTATAATTATTAGCAAAATGCAAATCCTTAATGCTTGCAAAACAGAAATCTTGGTTATGGATGAAAATCTTAAACAGAGCCGTAAATTAGCAAAACAAGATTTTAATAATTCAGTTTCCCAATTTGATACAAAAATAGAACTCATAAAACAAGAACCGAAAGCAATCATGTAAATGTCAAAGTAATGAATTAAAAAATATCCAATATTTATTATAGAACAATATAAACAATTTATCTCTAATTCTGCTTGAAAACCATATTGTATTGTGGTTTTGTTGAATAAACAGCTGACCTTTGATCAATAGCAGATTAGAACTTTTCATGAAAAGGCGGGAGAGATTAAAAATGACAGTTCTAGAAAGATGAAATGGTTGTAATGCACTTGATAGGGTTTCACTCGAATTTCTATTTTTTTTCCATATTTCTCATTATTGATATAACTTCAATCGCATGTCATAATAAAGCGAAATTCAGCTAGATCTGCCGAATTTTTATTTGCATCCATATCATTATTATTATATTTTATTGCATCCATATCATAAACTTACCAAAATAAATCTATATCACATCCGATAGAAATAGTCAAATTATAATAAAGATTTTATTCTAATTAGGAACGTTAAAGTAATCTTTCTGATTCTGTTATAACTTTAAAAGAGATTTTTTTTTGTTAATTGCGATTAAGTTAATTTAAATAAGAGCGAAATGCAAAATTTGTAATAAGAAAAGTTTAAAGTTTTCATAGCATCTGTTTAAGAATTAACTTTAGCAGAGCAAAAAAAAAAGAAGAATTAAATAAAAATCATGTATCATAGGAGTTACAGAGGACAAAATTAAATGACCATGATTAACACCTGAGGTTTATTTTCTTATATATATCTAGTAAACTGACTTGGAAAGTTCTTTTAATTTCAAATTGTTTCAAATAATAAAAACAACAGCGAAGCGGGCATTCCTTTCATCAATACCATACCACATTTTGGACACTACAATACCCTAGAGGGAATACGATTTCAATGAATGAAATATAACAAAGGTCTGCATTCACAAAATTCCTTTTTATTGAATCGGATCTTTCCATCTTTGTAAATTAAAAAAAAAAAAGAAAAACAGAAAACTCTTATGCCATTAGGCAGTTAAGCACCTACAAAACTTTTCGCAACATAGAATGTTTTATGCAGCGGATTTAAAAAAAATAACAATAGATTTGGTCTTGCCAAAACGTTCTTGCATTCTGTTTGTTACTCTCTCCTTGGTCTCAAATTTTTATTTTCGGATACGCATGAGCGGTTTGTGCTTCGTAGCACATTAAAGAAAATTGTATTTTGATCACTTCTCCGTCCGATTATATTCACTATTTGATACGGAATTATAATTTTAATGATGAAATGTATTAGGTGCTTACATGCATTTTATCCAATGATATATATTGGTAAACATGCAAAGTTCCGATATAAACGACAATGTTTTTGGATGTTACCAATTTACTATTACTTATTGTTATCATTTTGAAAGATTGAACGTGCGGAAGTACAGAAGCACACACAATCAGCCTTTTGACAGAATGGATTCAATGGATATGGAGCTACAGTTTAGACAATAAATCTGTGAATCACATTTTATTCAAAATTTTTTTTGTAATTATCACGGTCACTTGCTTTCGGTCAAAAAGCCAACCAGACTTCCTATTAAAGGATCTCGTCGAAAATATGAGTGAAATCGACAGATTCGGTATAAAGACCAAATTTCATCAGTCTAGCTCAAAGCGCATTTCAGTTATAAAGCATTTTACTTTCTCATACTTGTGATATACATAGACAAAATATTGTACAGGCAGACAGAATTCCAAAAATGTGCTTTTCGGACTTGGAAAATTCTGGAGATTCGACAAAATCTCTCGAACTTTGTGGCGATTGCAATACTTTATCTTTGTATATTTCGTATATGAGAAAATCAAAATCAATGAAAGTGGTCTCCCCGAAATTTTCTCGCATATTCTCCAAATCCCAAGATTGTGAATACCTTGCGTATCATTGGCGAACAATACCTTTCATATAAAAGGCATCCATTGACCTTAAAAAGACGTCCAAAATCTATATTCTTACGAAAGACCAATGGATGCCTTTCATATAAAATAACAGTTGTAGCCACAAAGTAACATGCCGAATTTCATTGTATTTATAAGATATTGCGCTTATATGCATGCGGAGACCGACAGATGATCAACCATTTGACGGTTATGACACATAATTTGTTACTTTAGGTGCTACACATATGTACCGATTGTTATCTACATATTTCTTGTGGTTTGTAGCTATCGAGTTGTTAAGTTTCACTCGAACGACTGGCAAACTGATTTTCTCTTAATTATTTCCGTCCATAACTTGACAGAATTCTACAAATTTTGTTACAATGCTGTATACCAAATTTGAGCATTCTAGTTCAAAATATTTTCGAGTATCCTATTTCATTGACAAACAGACATAATGACAAAAAGAATTTTTCTGTCTTATGGAGATTTAAAACATGAAGATTCGTCAAACTCTGGAGTTCGAAGTTGTTATTGATTATAAAATTTCATCTGTACTTCATATAAGAAAAATTAATAATCAGTGCATTACCCCTTTCAATATAAATACAAAAGGGTAGAGTAGAAAGAGTGGAAACGAAGCCACTCCGCGCCCCAAGAGGATCCAGACATCCATTATTCTCAACCACCAGCAATTGCGGGATGTCATTTATATTTCTGGAAAGCTTCCAAAGTGAACCCCAGGAAAATTCGAAACTTAGCGAAGGCCCTTCGTCAATTATTAATGCTCATCCAAAAGATGCTACCAGCATCAATGCCTAACGAGTTTGGAGCAACAAAATTCGATTTGGGCTGGAATACCCTCTCCAACAGACGATATTTGAAGGAAGTACTAATTAACGGGGAGTATTTATTTCCCTTTATTTTCTTGTTTACTTTTCTAATGAACTGTGATAACATAGTAATGACCTGCCTTGATGCAAAAGAGACTGCATTAAGAGGATTTTATACCAGAAAGAGACCAGATTTCATTTACAGCACGGGGTTCTTAAAGTTAAGAACACGGGTGGTTAATGGGAATATTTAATGGGTCAGCTCTAGAAATTTTCTTGCAATTCCTTTGATGTGCTAATTATAGGTAAGGTTTCATTTAAACATTAGGAGAATCTTTAATAGCTCTGATGAATTGTTTAGTTAATAATTACAACAAAGAATGCATACTTTTGCGGAAACTTTACTATTTGTAGATAAATTTACTTATAGGAAAAATTATATCTATTTAAAAGGGTTAAGAGACAAATCCATTGAAAGTATGAAGACGGAACATAAAAATACGTATCTAGTTGAAAATTCTCCAAGAATAGTCGATCAGCTAATACATTGTTTTGTGAAATCTTACGGCGATCACATGATATACAGAAAAGTAAATGGAAAATTAAAAATGGAAACACATACATTAATTGATAAATAAGACAAAACGTAAAGATTTAATACATTTTTTAAAAATAATATTTAATAGATGTTGAAATACATAATTTCCATTTTTTTTATAAATTTCATGTGAAAGTTCGTAAGCATGTCGCAATTTTGGAAAATAATGAATTCAATCAATGAGACATTCGAGTCGCGTGACAAAATTCCCTTTTACCTGATATATTATCTTACATCCATCTATATATTGTCTACACTTTTACAGTTTTAAAATATTCAATATGTCAATAATTAAATAAGACATTGCATTTAATTTGTTTATCGTAAAAGTAACTTGATTATGTTCTAAATGTTTTGGATTTTTTTTAGATAATTTATGTCAAATACATTTTTTTATTTATATATATCAAATATATTTTTTATGTCAAATATATTTTTTATTTATAGGACGAGACCTTTTTTAAGAACAAGAAAGTTTAAAGTTTTAATCTCAAATAGCACTGCAAATTTTACAGAAAACTCTATGAAACCTTTCCTGCATTTTCATTAGGTATAGAGAATATTTTCTAATTGAACTTTATA
>JAPMOR010068394.1:409338-439147 GCA_026543865.1 Argiope aurantia | reverse complement strand
ATATATATATATATATAGTTTAGTATAAAGGTTTAGTTTGGTAATAATTACCATTTAAACTTAATCGGAGAACACCAATAATAAATGTTGCAAAAGAAGGGAACGTTAAAGAAGGATAACACTCCAAAAGATTTTTGAAAGATCATTATTTCTCCATACACATAAATCGCGAAAATTGTTTTAAAACCATCATAATTTAGTTTGTAACGACTTAGAATTATATAATTAAAATATTCCTGTATTTAAAAGTTATTATCCTATAAATTAATTTACCTAACTACATTTAATTTTATACAGATATTTAGACATTTATTTCCATATTACTTTTCAATAAACTAAATTTTATTACAGAAACGTATTTTGTAGTCCAGAAAATAAAACTAAACAATGTAGTCAGAAATGTGACACACACAAAAAAAGATATATACCTCACTTAATCGCGAGCGGGAAAATTATTCGCACCGCGGAACTAACCGCCACCACATAAAAATAAGTTGTTTATTTTCAGTTCTTTTTTTGGACTGCCTAATCATGCAGCGGACCGATCGAGAGAACTTTCACCGTCGCGGTGCATGTTCATTCTTTATTCTTTCTCCCTTTTTAGTTCCTTCGGAATGGCAACAGTTCCATTAGCAGACGACTTCGTACGACCGCCTTAATACCACATATAAAAAGAATGGAACTCTTTCTGTTTGCAGTTTTTTTTTTCTTTTTCGCCCTTTTTGTTCGGTCTTTTCCTTGACTATATGAGACGCAGAAAAAGCTGCGATGTCGATTCGAGAATCAATAAAAAACAGTTTTGTTTTCGTAGTAAATAAAATCTTATCACCAGTGACGAGATAACGGTCGATACATATCGGTTAAAATGTCCGAGGAAAAAAGAACAGAAATCATAAGCAAAGTCGGCGTAAATCTCGGTTTTGAAAGAAAGGAAAACTAACACTTAATAGCACTGGAAAAAAGAAAATTCAATTGTTTTTTTCATAAACTAAAAGATCTCTTTACCTCAAATTTTTGGCTAATGGCCGGTTTTGAATTAGCTTGAATAGAATCAAGTATAGGGTTTGGACATTCTATTTTAGCAGTTGGTTCCAAAACTTGATGTATATCTAAAATTACTTTGTTAGAACGAAATAAAAAAATAATTTATCTAGTAGTTGCATTTTTGAATTATTGTGTTCCCCTACTCACGAACAGATGGACAGGCAATATGGCGATAGAGTTGCCAAAAATTTGAAGCCGAACTATAATTTCAGTGTAAAGATAATTTCTTAAATTTACTTCATTTCACTTCTTTTGTTCTTTTGTTAATATTTTCTTGTTTATAAGTAGACATAAATTCAAAATTATATTTTTCTGAAACTTAAAAACCCAACAAAAACTCGATGTTCGCTTTCTTTTTAATTCTGAAGGTTAAAATCTCTACTTTAACTTAGTTCGAGTCATCAGATAGTAAAAAAAAAAAAAGAAAAAAAAGAAAGGATATTCAAAACTCCGAACCTTTCTTAAAAAGGAGCAACTAAATTTCATTAGTTTACTAAGGAAACATGTGAGCAATAAGAAAAGATAAAATTCATAATGAAACAAAATAAATACTAAATATAAATTTATTTTTAGTAACGCAAAAATAACAAATTCCATTATTCGGCTGATCAGTTACTATACATTAATAGGGGGGGGAAATCGTCTCTGCTTCAATATCAGCAAAGCTACCGTTTTATACCTTTCACGATATACTTAAGATGATAAAATGTTTTCATATCGATAAATTATATGTATACATATGATATCTTATATATAATAACATGATTTTATCATTCAAAACATTAAATAAATAATGTAAGAATTTTATGAAGTGGAAAACAAGATAATGAAATTGTAATTATAAATATTAATATAAAATTGGTAATAAAATATCGTAAGTAAAAAATAAATTTATAGTACCATATTTTTAAAGCATAAAAGAGCGCTAATAAATAACTAGGAAATTTTGTTACTCTCGTTATAATAGTTAAACTAATGTAGATATTTCATTTAAATGCAACTTTCCATCTTATATTCTTTTCTTCTTTAACCACATAAAGACTAAATAAAATACCTTCTGTTTAGAATTTCTTCTCTAAATTGCGAATAATTTTAAAGGAATTAAAGATAGTGATCTATATTTAATAGAATACAAAATAACATGAAAGTTAAATGAATTTTTTCCATAACTTGAATGATGAATTCATTCTTGTTAAATGAATTATTGCCACAATACAAATATCCGCCAATATATTCAAACATAAAAAAATCGTTTGCTGCAGTTCTTTTGGATCAAGAAATGTTGATACATTCAGCATTTCATTCCATATTTCATCTACTATTGACTAAATTACGCTGCATATTTATTTTTTAAAATAATGTTTTAGTTTAAATTGAATAAATGGAATTTCAAAGGCAATGAAATATGTTAATTAGGCATTTAAAAGAGTGCAATGCTTTAAACTTCTATTACATATTTATGCATAAACATAATAAATATTTGGTGATAAAAAATCCTTTGCTATTATTTATTATTGATCAAATAATACTAAAATTTACTTCAGTGAAAGAATAAGAACCTATTTTACTTCTTTATTTAATTAAATTTCCCAGATACCGCCCTAAAATCGGATAACTTTGCTTCGAATTAAGTAATAAAATATTCAATAAAAGTTATTAATATTTATCTGAATAAAAAAATCAAGCAGTGTATAAAATATATTTGAGGTTTTGCCACAAATTTAAGGCAAAAATATGATCGAACAAAAATTAAAAAATAGAATCAATCATTCGTTGTCAGTTATAATAAATTACTTTAAGTCAAAATTTATTTTATATACATGATTCTCCCTTCACATTCTTTTGAATTCATAGCATTCTTTCCCCTTTAACTAACTAAACTATTACAGGTGTTTTTAAAAAGAAGATCTTAAGTTTATTTAGTATGCTTTTCAAAAAATATTACATGCCATTTTACACGGGAGCATCAACTGATTAGCATCTAGCTTCAAACCCAAACAAAGCATTCAATTAAAATAAATGCGATTGTCAAGCGCTACAATGTTTTTCAATGCCTGCAAGCAGCTACGATTTTTTCATCTCAATATATAGTAGAATGGCAACTCTTATTTTGACTACATGCCAACATGTCTGGTGTCATGGCGCCAGGATCGTTGCATCTTCCACAGTGGTTGAAAAGATACAGAACTGCTTATCCTCAATTCGGAGTCATTTTCACAGCTTGAAATTTTTGACTGCAATGCAGGGGGAAAATCTTGGAACATATCAAGCTGTGGAAGTAGATCAAAAGATAGAAACTTACTTTCAAGTTTCATTTTGTATTTTCAGTTGTTTGAAAAGCAGATTTCGAAATTTTTTCCTTATAATATTCAAAATTCTTTTATATTAGCCAAACTTTAATTTTTATTCAATAAACTAAATTTTATTTATTTATTTATTTTTTATTTCTCATACATAACTCATGGCTATGACGGTGAAAATGAATTTACTTTCTTTCATAGGAAGAACCATATTTGTGAAAAAAAATTCGCCATCCAGATTGTGATAAATTGCTACGTTTTATTAATACCTGAATTTGAAAGAATAAATTTAAAACAAATATATGTTTCTTTATCTTTAAAGATAATAATTGAAAAATATTACTAGCTAAGCAAATTGAATATAATATGCCTCTTTTGCACCAAAATCTTATATTTCTATCAAATTTATAAATAAATCTTTTAGTGATGGATTTTTTTTCTAGCTTTCCGTGTATATTTAAATTTTCTTACTGAAAACTTAAATACACAACATGTTAAATTAATAAAATTTGTAATATGGGTTTTGTTAGTAAAATTATATATTTTATATAAATAACATTTTAGACACATTTGCATTTCTCTGAATTTTAATACATGATTTTTACATAAAAATATTTTAAATATGAATTATAATTTTCTCTTTAAATGTAATATAATGGCAACATCCAACATTTTCTCTTCCGTTATGGTTTCAATCGCCTTACTATCATACAAACAAATAGTGAACTACACTCTATATTTAAACAAATATTTTTCTGCATTTTCGACCTTATACATGATATGATATTAACAGTCATCTATTAATTTTATTGTGTTTTTTATTTTTCAAATTTAACAATAAATGGATAGATATACCGAAAAAAAAATCAATATGAGTAAGATTTAGTACAAAATTAGATAACGATGTATAATTATGGGAAACAAAACAAAAGCCAAATTTCATTAATTATTTTCCTTAAGTTTATATTTTAGATGAATTTTATTTTGGAACTACTGAATTCACAAGTACAAAGATGAAAATATAGACATCCCAAGAACGGACTTCGTTCAAAATTATTTAGAAACCTAAACTTTTGTTCCGTATCAAATTTCATTCGCATAGCTGATTGCGTTTCTTATTCTCTCACATAAAACGTGTGCGAAGAGAAAAATATCGTTAGCACCAAGAATTTCGAACTGTAAGTATTGTCTAATCTTGGTAACACTTTTATTAGAGGGTACGTGAGAATATTTTGGGGTGATCCTTATGGCAATTAATTACTGGTTTCCAAGATGGACATAATTCCAGAAATGTGCCCTGCAGATTATAAAACGTGAAAATTAATAAAAATTATTGGAAGGAATCACTGAGAATTACATTTTCTCTTGTGTTACGGAAATTATTACTCAAAATTTCTCAGGTTCACTGTAGTGGGTGTTTGGTAACACAATCAGCAGACCTCAATAACAAATAACTCGAAGGCACGAATACACATCAAGCGACAAGACGACAAAACACAGCCAAGACATGTACAATAGTACTTACAACAAACGGCGGTCCAGAAGTAGTAATTGGTAGTGAACAACCATAACAGGACACAAAGCAACTAGACAGAAATCAGCAGGAAGAGAGAATCCACATAACTATTCACTAAAGTCTCTCCAAACGTCTGCTATTTTTCACCGTCTCCTCACTTTAGCTGCACTCAACTGTCGACTCACTATAATCGGCTGTTTACCCCCCCCCCTCACCCCACACGAATCGATCCTGCTCTCAATGCTTGTCTCCGAGACACGGCAAGCGGCTCAATTATCAATCCACGAATCGCTTGAGTACCACGATTACACTTCGCTGGGTTGACCCAACTAATCCGTAGCTGATTCAACTCAACTTACGACTTACTACGGTTTGCACTGCCGGCCTTTTATAGCTTCCGGAGCAGGGCACATGAGGCTCTCGAACAGTCAACATAACTCACCTTCTATTGGCTCAGTCGATAAATTTCTTGAAAATTCTAGCATCATTTATTTTGTTCCTAAAGTCGCCAAATTCGTTGCCAAGCCCATAGATCATTGATCAGGGGTCCGATCAGCATCCAATAAAAATGTCCGTAAAACTTACGTTTATATGTGGGAGTAACTGTGTTGGAAACATTATAGATACGTAACACTTATTAGGGTTTTTTTATATAAGAAAGTAGCCATCTAGATAGTTCTCCAAAGATAAATTTTTTACCTCATTAACGCATTGAGAAAATCGGGCATGAATTTGATACATTTCTTTCCATGTATTGGGGGGGAGGGGGTTCAGGTTCGAGACCCAATTCCATCGAAGAATAGTCGTGTAAGCGGGTCTGGTGCTCGTTAAATCCGTCGGGGCCAAAAGACTTCCCGCAGGTGTGGTGTGAAAGTTTGGAGAAGGGGTGACAGCCCTGGTATCGTCCTTGTCATCTTACGAGTCATCTTCAAAATTACGCGGTCCGTCCCAAAATAGTCTAATGTTGCTTTAAAAAAATGGGACGTTAGTATAACTAAATTAAACTTTCGCTGGATTGGGTAGAATACTTGGTACAGATCTTTAATAATATTGGCCAAACCATGTACAAAATTTCACTTGTCTACGTCAATGAGTTTTCTAGATGTATTTAACACACTCCCAAACGTAAAAGCTTGAGTAAGAATTTGATACTGGTCAGTGGCTATAATGATGAATCTCTATGCATTATTTTATCCATAGTTGTAGAAAATACAGACTCTAATGAGTGGGTGTAAGGTGAAAAGAATCTAACAGGCTGAATAACAAATAAAGACATTTTATTCTGCACAAAAGCACGAATTCATCATTACAAAATATAGACAGAGAGCACAAAAGAAAGATTTTCAGTAAACAATAGAACACAACAGAAGCAAATCAATTTTAAATAATTGCAACATCTCAAACACTCGAAAAGAGCCCAATTACTTTATTTCTCGACTCGAACTCACTCCTCAATACTGGTTGACTGATTCCTTTCAACTCTGTTTTTATTCTTCTTGTAATTTTCGTGAAAGGACACAGCATCTTCAAGAACAACCGCCGGAAATTGAGCCCTAATGGAGCTATTTTCAAGATTCTCGAAGACTCCGTGGTCTTCAACTTTGTAACCAAATTCGCTAAATTCGGATAATTGATTTCGCATCCATTCAGTGACCAATATTATATCTGTAAAACTATCGTTGTTACCAGGAGAGTGACTACGCTATTAACCAATATTACAGATTCGTAACAATATTCACCTATCCGCATTTTCGAGTAATTGTGCCCGAATGCGCATGAGCGAACGGACATGCAAACTTTTTATCGAAACATTTCATTTAAACTGTGATGGAAATATTCAAATATGATGAAAAGGTCATTTACTAAATTTAATACTCGTCGTTCTCTGCAGTTTTGAGTTATTATGTTTCTAAACTGACAGCCGCAATTCTATTAAAGACTGCAGAAGTGATTCAAGTGAAATTTTCTTCTATATTTTCTAATATGTGTCCTACCCCTCGGCCCTTCAATTGAAAATTTTTAACCCTTAACAAAGCTGCGAATGCTATGAACCCTATGTCCCGAGCATGAACTTTTAGTGATTCAGCAGTATTCTGTAGAAAACGAGTGTACAGTTTGGACGTCGTTTTCTCCATCAAAAATGAAACTAAAACTTAATACAGAACTTTGATGATGTATCCGATTTTATTAGTCTACATTGCTGCGGTTTTGAGTCATTGCACTTATATGCATATAAAATTATAGAAGGTCAGATGATCAACCTGAACTAAGCTAAAAAATCTATGAATAGATTGAAAATAAGTTGGTAAAAAAATCAATGAATTTTGTATAAGGACTTCAAAAAAATTTCATTCGTCTAGTTTAAAGCGTTGTAATCTCGTGTTCATAGTTAAGTTATATTAATTTAGTTCAGACACATTAATGTGCCTTTTTAAAGGAGCACTCAGTCCAATTGGAATGGAAATCGTAATTTTGAATCGCAGTCAGATGATGAGGACGACATTTGAGCTGGTACGCTCTCAGCGAATTTCCACACAGCACAAGGGAGAGGATATTTGATCCTAACGGATTTAGTGAGGGCCAAACACTTTTGCATGACGGTTATCCATAGAAATCGAATCTCCAACGAGGAAGCTGTAGATCCAAAGCCAATCATTCTCGTTTCCACAGACAGACTGACATATTTCCAAAAATGTATTTTTAATTCATGGAGATATGAAGCGAGGATATAAATGAAATCTGGAGGTCAAAATATTTTGACGATTAGAATAACTCATCTTCGTATACAAAAGAGCAAAAATTCATAAAAATCAAAGACTCATAAGCTGTCAAGGTTTGGAAATATAAATATATGTATATTAAATAAAATGCTTCGCCTAGTCTAAAAAGGGAACTCAGCTTGGTTAAGATTACAGTGTTTATAAAAAAGAAATCCCGTTGAAAAATTTAATTTAATGTAGCCAGAAATAAGAAACAAGAAAATAAAATTGAAACGTTTGTATGTAGTTCTTCCTTTTTCGAGGAAATTTTAATTATGTACCTTCTTCACAGCAAGATGGATGAAAATTTCAAGCACTGAATTTTATGTTCTTTTTCAGCCAACTTTAATTAACTACTTTTGGAAATCAAGGTCATTTAAGAAACGTAAACATCTTTCGAAAGAAGGGGGCGTTTTAAATTTTTGCTGCAGTTGAAAAAGTTATAACGAAATTGAAGTTATTTTGAAGAAGTACATTTTATCAGCCACACGCAAATTTACCTAACAAACAACCTCACTAGTTTAAAGTAATAAACTTAATTAACTGGTTAAAGTTTTTCGGCAATTAATGGATTAATATGTTATAAATTGTTATTAAATTTACTATCAACAGCAAATAAAGAAATGCTTAAAGTTTTCAAAATATATAAATAAATAAAAAAAGCTGTTGAATTTATTGATTGTTGAAGTATAACGCTTATCAATGCATTGCAAAAAGCGTTTTATTATACATGCTTTTAATTGACTTGGATTATTTCATTTTTATAAAATTGGGATTTTGTAACTGATATTTTACTCTTTTTTCTGATATACAATATTAAAAAATATATCGTCGAGTTCTCTTGATGTCAACACAATATTTTAATTTAAATAATCGTCAAAGGTTTAATTTTAGCTAAATTAAGAGTGATGTTATTTGGACGCAAAATAGAGGAAAAGTTTCTTTTAAGATTTTATAATATGTGTGATACCTTCCGAAATACCTTCCGAAAAAAACAACCTAAAATGTAGAAAATAATGTAAATAGAAATTAAATCTTAAAAATGTGAGACACTGAAAAAATATACTGATTTATTATTACTTAACCTTTAAATAACAAGCAACAGTTTAATTGCCTCTAGCACAAAATTTTTATATAGTGCAAAATGTATTATTTGCATTTGTGATTTATTTTTAATTTCAGTTATACGATTTACACTAAATCGCATTTTGAAATATAAAAAGAAACAGGATTTTAAACTTTTTAAAGAATTATAATATTTAAAAGCAATGATTAGAAATCAAATTTAATTAAAATATTTCTATCACCGCCTTGTACTTTTACAATTTTGATTTTATATTCATATTTTTTAAGAGGACATTTTACAATTTTCATTATTTTTATCAAAGGTTATAGAACTGTTTTTATTTTTCTTGCAATCTTTTCTAGTAATACACCATTCATAGTGTTGCATTTATAATACATGATAAATGCAACACTACTTTCAATATATTAACACCAATATAAATGAATTTACATTCGTATTAGTTGCGTTACAATGGACTTTCAGTAAATATTAAATTCGCTACTTGTATGAAATAGTTTTACTTTGAAATGATTATAAATCGTGTTGAATTATTTATGAGAAGTTTACTAGTAGAATTTGAATGCATTTACTGATATGATATGGATATTGCTTTTAACAGAAGTATATCGAATTTGAGAGAACATTTTAAACTATTGTTTAATAATGTGCTGTGAGAAAAGCTCCAGTTTAGAGAAATGAATATACAGTATACTAGCTATATAAATATATGAATGAATATATAGTATATATACTATAAAAGTATACTAGCAATTGATGCTTTTGTATCTCAAATAAAGTTGATTTGAGTATAGTTCGATGGCATTGGAAATATAATTAAAGAGAGCAATGTTGCGAAAAATATTTATGAAGGATAGAAACACATGTACCTTTAAGAAATACCTTTTAAATTTTATTAACTCAAAATTTGAAAATTCGATGCCACTTTCTTGCTCACTTTCTTAGTTGTATTAACACCCTATTTTAAAGTCACACTGGAGCTATTTTTGGACGTACCTCGTAATTTTGACCCACGGTCAGACAACGAGGATGAAACTTGAGCTGACCCTTCCATCCTCAATCTTCCACACCACACAAGCAAGAGGGCGTTTGCTTCCGAAGAAATTAAGGTGCACCAGGCCCTTTTTCACGGCGGTTATTCAGCGGAATTGGATCTCGAACCTAAAGCCCTCCGGTTCCGAAGCCGAGACCTTACCAGCAGGCCACCTCTGCTGCATCAGTTTCTGGCATTTCAGCACATGCTAACCCTAGACTTTGTACGGAACTACCAAAGATTTGAGGAATGTACCAGAAATCATAACCACAATAATATAAAATTAAGAAATAAGAACAAATGAAATAAGTTAAAGTGATTTCCAATTTCTTTCCACTGCCAAAATTTTCTCGCATATTTCTAATAAAGGTATTATCCATCTCCCCCCACTCCCCTCCTCACATAAAATTCTGGATTTTGATCAAGTGTGCGAACATCCCGAAAGTTAAGAATTTTATTTTAAATTTCATGCATAAGCATTTAATGCTTCATAAAACAAGCATGTTAATATTTATATTTTTGCATATGACTGTTACGTGCTACGTAATATAGTAAGGAAAACCGATACACCCGCGATAATTTTTAAGCCAATGGTGAACAATATTTAGGAAAGATCGATCATTGGAGTGAATCTCACTCTAATTTTTGGCGATTTTTTAAAAAATATTAATCGTTTGCATGCAGTTATTATACCAGTACAAGAGAATCTAATATATATTTGGTTACTTTTATTCGAGTGACTGATTTGGCCGTGGTGGCCTGGTAGTAAGGTCTCGGCTTCGGAAAAGGAGGACCTCAAGATTCCACCGAAGAACCGTCGTGTAAGTGGGACTGGTGGGGGCCAAACGTCCTGCTGGTGTGGTGTGGAATTTTGGAGATGGGTGTGCCAGCTAAGGTGTCGTCCTCGTCATCTGACCACGTTTCAAAATGACGAGGTCCGTCCCAAAGCAGCCCTAGTGTTGCTTTAAAACGGAACGTTAATATAACTAAACTAAACTTTCGAATGACTGAAAATGAAATTTGAGCATATAACTACAATTGTAGTCACAAGATCACAAACTAATTTTCTTTTCTTTAGGTTAGTACTTGTTTGGAGTTTTGTATTAATATGCATGTAAAATTATAGACTCACAGATGGTAACATCTACCTATAATTTGGCTCCAAATTTAATACGGATATACATTTTAAATATCTGAAATCTGAATCTTTATTTCTGAATCTTGAATTTAATATCTGAAAAGTCCTTTACAATTTGTTATCATCGTGCTCATTTAAACAGCCGTACAGACAGACTTCCTGTGAATAGATTTCGTAAAAAGTTCGATAGAAATTTATAAATTTTATGAAAATAATATCCACCAAATTTAAATGTTTCCTGTAAATATATAAAACTCAAAACAGTTTTATGCTATTTACAGGAAACAGATATAAAGACAATTTTTTTTTCTGATTGTAGTGTAGCCTGTCTTCAGAAAATTCGTCAAAATTTTGAATTCGAATTTTTTAATGATTACAATACTTTCTATATGAGAAAGTAATAAAATTATAATATTTTTGCGTGTTAATCCTTCTTCTTGACGGGCCGCGGTGGCCTGGTGGTAAGGTCTCGGCTTCGGAAAAGGAGGGTTTCAGGTTCGAGACCCGATTTCACCGAAGAACCGTCGTGTAAGGGGGTCTGTTGCACGTTAAATCTGTCATGACCAAACGTCCTCCCGCTGGTGTGGCGTGGTGTGGAGAGGGGGGTGCCAGCTCAGGTGTCGTTCTCGTCATCTGATCGCGGTTCAAAATTTCGAGGTCCGTCCCAAAATAGCCCTAGTGTTGCTTTAAAACGGAACGTTAATATAACTAAACCAAACCTTCTTCTTGATAAGATTTAAAATATTTGAATAAAATAATTGAAAATTAAGACGTGTTAAAGAATTTGAGAGACATGATGAAATAAAAAATGTTACAGATTATACTATTAGAATTTAAATCATATATTTTTTTTATGATTCTCGATTTCTTTATTATGTTTTTGCATGTTAATTCTTCTTCTTGACAAGGTTGAAAAAATTTGAAGCAAATTATTGAAGTTTAAGTTGTGCCAAAAAACTTTAGAGAGAAATAATAAAATGAAAAAATATTGCTGCAAACGATAATATTAGAATTTAAATCAAGTCATTTTTTTATGATTCTCGATTTCTTTATTTAGTTTCGAATTAAACAAATAAAGAAGTAAATCAATTCCCATCAGAACTGCGAACAGAATCTTTAGGCCCATCAGGAAAAAAAAAAAATTTAATTTTAGGAAAAAAGTTGTTATGATCGTTAACGTTTTAAAGTGAAAAGAAGTCTTTCAATAATAATCTACAAAAAAGTTGAAAAATATAATGAAATCAAAATTTCGGATGCACTATTTTATTATTAAATTTAATTCTTAGAGCTTTTCTAGAAAAATAATAATTTTTTTTGAAGATTTCTCGAAATGCAATAAATTAACCCAGATATGCAAAACAATTTTTTAGAAAGTTAATTGCTTTTTTTCCCTTCATGATAACGCTCTATTTTTGTGCACCATCATTACAAACGGTAATTAGGGAAATATGAGCGAAAAATCATTAAAATAAGGCAAAAATTAAATAAAAATGTTTTTAACCCAAATAAAAAAAAAGAGTTTTGAACTGTTTTAAGTCACCCTTATGATTATTTATCAATCAAATGTCATGTTGATAAATGAAATAAATTTGTATAGACTAGACTTTCATGAGATTGCACGTATGCACATGAATTGCATGAAAGGAAACAGATAAATTCAGCATATGCTACTTTATTTGTAAAAATCTTTTATCGTTAAATTTTTAAATTCTTTTTCGTTTTTTTTAAATTTCATTTTTATGTTTCTCGACGTAGTGTTAAAAAAGCTATGAGCACTAAGGGAAAACCATTGGGATATATTTTTACAGTAAATTGTAGACATTTGTTAGAGAAAATACCATTTTTAAATGCTTCATTATGTCTTATAATGAAATATCTGTACATTTTAATTGCCCATTTACCCATTTTTTAATATAAGTTTTATTTATTATTATGACAAATACATTATAACATAATGAATTTGTTACGTAAATAGTTTATTGACTATTAATATTCCATTAACCTGTTTTATTTTTATTTCTTTATTGTTATGTTTATATTTATCCTTTTTGGTGTTTTTTTTATTTCCTTTTACATCTCATATTTCAGAATTTTGTTTTTTAAGAGTTTATTTTTACAATTGTATCAGTAAATAAATAGCATACACAAGTATACTGGATATAATAATTAATTATTTTATTTGAATTAAACCCTATTTATTTTTGATTTCTCGTATACGAATATAGAGGAAATACCGTGCTCGGAAATATTAATGAATTTCTTTTCTCAGATTTTAGATCACCTTTAGTTCGAAAACTATATATTTGGCATTGTATCGATCAGTTTCCTTGAAAATAATAATTCAAAACCGCTTTAATCTAGATGGCTGAAATATGGAATTTAAACTGTATTTACAGACCCCTTATCAAATTTTGAAAGAATTCTTTCAATAGGAAGTCTGTCCGGTTGTCCAACACGTGAACTAAATTAGATAACATTTGATACGAAGATTTAACATCTAAAATATAGATCCGTATCAGATTATGAAACAACGAGCTGATTTTCTGTCAGTTGGTATATTCGCATCATATAAAGTGCAACATATGTAAACTCGAAAACGCAGTAACTGAACTAAATGAAATTTCATAATTTATCTTGAGATTGTAATTGTAGTTCTATATTCAATTTTGGTTTCAATTATTCAACGGAAAAGATCAAAAATATATATTTGTTTTCCCGGTACTTGTGCATTAATCGCATGTTACTGATTTAGAGCCAAAAATAAATTGCCAAAAATCGCACGCTAGATTCATGCCAAAGATCGATATTTTATAATTACTAATCGCCAGTGCTATTCAATTAATACACAAGTATCGGTTCCCATTATTATACTACGTAGCTCATGATTCTATGTGGAACTCTAAAAATAAAAATATGAGCATTAGTGTTATTATTAGCCTTTTCCGAAGTCCGTAAGCCTAGGTGCAGGGAGAGAAGAAATAACACCCATTTTAAGTAGCATGCGTATAGATTTCGGAAGCTCACTCCCGCTGAATCTTAAAGTCAGTTATTAAATCTTCCACATTCCATTAGCAATATGAATACTTCCAATTGTAAAAAAAGTTTTACGACTAAAGTCCTCTCATATAGGACGTGTTTAGATAGTATCGATGAAATGTCAATTGCCTGCTTTCTAAATCCTAATAGAACAAGTTATTATACGATATTAGCACGATGTTGATCTATATTCTGAATATCGTAAAATATCGTGAAGACATCTTATCAGCAGTGCGCCAGATTTCTATTGTTATGGAAAGGAAGGAGAAGAACTTCTGTCAAGAAAATATATAATTTACAAAGATTTTGCGATATCTCAAATAAATAAGGGATTGCAATTCCAAAATGAATCTTTTTGACAAGTTTAAGTATTAAATCGTTTTTATTTCCTCTGAAGAATTTATAACCCTAAGGCTTCCACAACTTGTATATAAAATGTGTTTGTATTTCTTGGATTATTTTTACTTTATTTCTTTAATTATTTCTTAGATGTTTTCACACATCGAATTAATTAATTTGAAAAATTAATTAAATGTTATAAAATGATTAATAAATATTGTTGCGCAGATAGAACGTGTGTTAGCAAAAATACCACTCGCTAATCTCAACTCGAGACTGTATTCAGGGAATTAAACGTTGCATCTGTTTTTATCCACAAAATGAAATGACGTAAATTTTCCAGATGTAGAAAGATACAGAAATTATAAGAACATTCTAGAATAAACAAGAAATAACAGAAAGTAAATGAATAACAGAACGACTTTCAGGCAACTTGCCTGCACTCAGATACGATCTTGCGAACGGTCGCTTTTAGTTTATAGCATTCTACCACTAAGTCATTCAGTCCGCAACAAATTCGAGCAAGTTTCGTTACAATATTAATTGTTTTATGGCCATTATGTAAAGATAAGTTTATCTAATAAATATATTATTTTCTGGAAGATAATTTTTATTCTTTGTTTTTATATTTTCATTACTACAATTTAAAAAAAAATCATCTCATCAAGCTATAAGGCAAAGGTACCTTCAGTTTTTACTTTAAAATAAAGTTTAAGGTTAAAAGTAATTTAAAGTAAAGGTGCTCTTTACATTTAAATTACTCTCTGGCAACATAAATTGTTGATATTGTTGACGGAAGTCAAAATTATGGAGTGTAAATTACTTTTCAGCGCCTAACTTCTAAGATATTGCAGTTATCAAAAAGCTTTAGAAACAAAAACTGTCTATCTTCAATATTAAGGAAGTTATAGGGAAATGACAATTTCAACCCTCCGTGATTTCTATTCCCTTTGAGTTAGATGAACCATTTACGAATTTGTCTGAGATTTTCACATTTCTAACAACATATTCATGGTTAATATCCAAACAAAGTTACTCTAGTTAACCTGTTCATAATATAACACGGACAATTTTGAAGGAAATGTGGTTTTGGGTTCTAGGGAATGAAGAGAACCATAGCAATAGGTAGTCTTCCTATAGGAATCTATCTGAAATAAATTTTGACACCAAATATAAAATGATAATCTTACAATAAATTAAAATATTGCAAATTTTATTATATAACACATATCATAAGAATGAAGTAAATCGGTGCCAACAGAAGAAGGACTAATAAATAAAGCAAAATAGTTCATACTAACATCCATTTTTGTTAAGTGGCGTCCATTTTATTAGGATATTCACATAAGCATTTTTCAATCTTGTTTTGTTTCCAACACTATTGTTATGAGAATATTAGAATAAAGAATTGAAAAGTTTTCGTAATTCTTATGTGCAATTTCAAGAATAATTGAATGCAAATCTTCTGACAGACGTTATACAGGGAAAGCATAAAACTACTTTAATAATAAAGAACTTTCGAGAAAAACAGAACGCGTTCAATAGAACGAGCATCTGCTCTGCCGAACCGGTTCGTGCGAGTCTGAATAGGGTGATTTCGATTGCAATTATCCAAGCTGGAAAAGAAAATTGCTTCGAATGAGCGGGTAAAAATAATTTCCTATTTATCCAAAGAGGAAAAAGTGAATTAATGTCTTTTGTGATTTTCTAAACTCGTCTCAGCCAGCTGGTTACGTGATATATTGAGAAAATTATTCTTTGAATTGAGGTTTTTTTTTTTTAAATTTTATAAAACTCATTAATTCTCACTTGACCTTTACAGACTACACAATAAAATTTGTGTGATAAGAAATTTAAAACTCACGAATTCTTTAACATAGAAAATAACTTAAAATTTTACCTAAAAAGTAAAAGCCTACTTTTAAATTGTTTTTATAATAGTTATTTTTAAAAATTTTTAAATAATAATCAATACTCGCACATTTGCATGACTTACAACTAAATTCTGAATAAATTTTTACAGACTTTTATTTTATTAAACTCATTTGATGTCTGCATATTAAATGTTTAAAACAATATCTTTTTTTTTTTAGTTTCTACTGATGTAAACTGCACATATCCAAAAACAGTACAGTATTGTAGAGCTACATAGCCTAATTATCACTTAATAGATTATTTAAATGACATTTTTATTCTGAGGGAGAGGCTTCATCTAGTGATAGATCTGAGGTGGAAAAATGTTTATAATAAATAATAAAACGCACTTAAGATTTAAAAAAAAATAAAAATTAAATAAGATTTGTTAAATCACACTTTTATCAAAACAGCTATTTTTGACGACCAGTTAGTTCGTGAGGATTAATAGTTTTTCCAAGAAATTCAAATAAATAGTTTATGTAATTTGATCATAATGGCTTCATGAGCAAAATATTTTTCAGCTTTAAATTTTTATAGCCCTTTTACTCATTTTATTTTAGAAACTTTGCACATTTCTGTTCATATGTATTTCCCAAAGTTTTAATTTGCATCGTTATACGACCCATTATATCACAGAAAATAGTAGCAACGTTTAAAAATGGACACTGTTTAAAACAAATTGCTTGATTCTGAAATTAAATTTTAATTGCGAGTACAGTAAAATTTCAATTTTTTTGTGCAGTGCATCTTATATTGAAATCTATTTAATAAGGAAAAGTAAGACGATTATCCATAACTTGATCATCAATAATGAAAAAAAAAACACTAGGCAATGGCAATAGTTAATACGATATAAATTTCACTTCAATAATAAAATATATTGATCTCAAATACATCTGAAATATATTTTTAAAAAATTTTATTAAAATGAAAGAAAAGTTACAAACCAAAATGTTTGGTATAATTGAAAAAGATTTTTGAATGCTAAGATGATCTAAAAATTATTTTTATAGTGCAATATTTTCTAAAGTTATCTAGAAAAAAATGCAAAGATTTCAAACAGTTTCCAATTAATTAAAATTTTAATAAAAACATTTAAACTTTAAAATACACATTTCCATTTTCCGAAATATAAATGCACCAATTGGTAGCTTTACATCAAATGATCTGATATACAGAGTGAAAAATTACACTCACACTGAAACACACACATTTAACTTTATTATAAATGTACATTAAAGGGTAGAGAAAATTTCAAGAAGTCGAAATAAAATCGGGGAAGTGTCTAGCTATGGAAACAGTATTCGTAAGAAATTAAGTCACGTTGAATATAAAAAAAAGTAAATCCCTTTAACTTTAAACAGATAAATCAAATATATTAAAAATGTGAGTAATTTTCCAAATGATTTAAACTATTTTTATTAATACCTCAAACTTTTGCTATTTCTTTACTTCTATAAGCGATTTTTTTATTTTCACATGTATAAAATAATAAAAGCATGATTTAATTTTATTTATTTCTCTTATATTTTCCAGATGAGCCAAATTATCAGACGTAGTATATAAAAAATTCGAATCGAAATATTGATCTAAAATAATCAATATTTCAGATTTATATTCATAGGTATTAATTAAAGTCTTCTAAAATATTATAAGTGATAATTAGATAACTTTGATTTACGGATTTTGCTGCTAAAAGTTTCTATATTTCGACAAAAGGTATATTTCTATTAGATATAACTAAAATGGAACAACCGCCGTAAAAAGTCTGCTGCAGTACAGTACGTTGAGATAGAACTGTTCTTTGAGGATTGCCGGTTCGATACTAGATTTCGCTAAGCAATCTTCTATAAACATGGGCGATATGTACCTGTTGTTTTTAAGATGAGTATCTAAGCGGGTTAAGAGGATTCAAAATTACAATGCCCATTCTGAAACAGAGTTTGTGAAATTTCAAATTATGGTACAACGTACTTTTACTGTAATAATGTAAATAAACATTCCAAACGCATTATACTATTTAAACCATAGCAATATACAGTAGACTGTTTTCGATTATTTTAATAAACGATAGCCTTTTTTATTTAAATTGATTTCTATTTTTCTACAGATTTATTTGTAAGATAAATATATAGCTGAACACTTTACAAATATATAGTAATTTTACATGAGTAATTTTAGCAGCCATATACATGATGCATTCATTTACTGTTTAATCATTTATTAAATAATACGTATTTTCAAATAATATGATGATTAAATAATAACATTATTTATGACAAACAACGATGTAGATAATTTCTGAAAATACAAGAATTTAATAAAAAGGAATCCTTTTAACTAATCAAATCAGATTTAACTAATTTTAAATTGGTTTTCCATTATTAGTGATGGAGTTAAAAGGGGAAAAATGCAGCTTCAAATCCGTTTCCTTAAGAAAAATATTTTTTAATTATTAAATATTCTTTTCAAGAAAATACTAGATCTCCGAACAATGCATTAGTAAACAGGAGCTTCTTTTTCAAAAGAATACATTTCATGCTAGCAGCGCTGTATAAAAACCATCACTTTTGCCTTCCATCGTAAAAGCATTCTTTTCCATTTTCAGCTTTATTTTTAAAAGAACAAAGAATGTATACAATGAAATGAACCTCAATGCCAGCTTTTGCAAACTTTTAAGATAATGTACAAAGCAAAAAATGTGAGCAACCTTTGCTTCTTTATTATCCATTTTAGCTCTTATGTGGCTTCTTTTTTCTTCTATTTTTAGAATGAAGCAAAATTGAGATGCTGCACGATATAAAAGACCAAACGATAAATTAATAACAATGAAAAAAAAAGATGTTTTCGAATGACCAAGAATGAATCTGGCAACAACAAAATATATTTCGTAATGAGATGCATAAAACTTTGAAAATTCTTATTCAGTTTTAAGAATAAACAAAAAAAAAATAACAATTCAGAGAAAATAAAATACGAAAAATGTTTCGTTGTTCTTTCTTTTAATTGTCTTTCTTTTAATTGTCGACCTAAAAAATCTAATGATGCATACTAAGTTTTTAAAGCTATTTTTTAAGTTCGGTAAATTCAATTAATTTTAATTCAGTAATATAAGACGGTTGGAAATTTTTTAAATTGTTTGCTGTAACTATATCTAATGAAAAATATCATATTTCATTAAAAAAATTAGTCGACACTTTTTATATGTAAATATTAATAAATATGCTGCAATTAAAAAATGCAATAGAAAATTTAAAACACCGTTGTTTTTTTCTCAGAACTTTTTTCAAAAATGGGGAGTTGAGTATTTTATTTTGTCTAGTATTATTCTTGAGCCAATAAATTTCAAAGCAATTTATAAACATTTCATGATTAAACATTTATAAATTGAAGTATCAAATTATATAAGAAATAACTTTGGACTTTTCTTTCCTTTTATAATGAGAACAATGTTATTATTGCAACCGAATCCTGCATTTTAATGAACTTTTCAAACAGACGCATTAAACAATTTTACATTAACAATATGAGGTCATTACATTTTTAAAAATCAATCTTTAATAATTGTCTCCATTATAAAAATATTGTATGTCTCTAACCTAAAAATATTAAATAACTTAGACTTAATATATTGAATTGTTGATACTATTTCGGAGAGGAAAAGAGAGAGTTTCAATAATTTCTAATTACCTAAATTCCAAAAATGATTTAATAATAACTTGACTCAAACTTTATTTTAACTTTAACTTCTAAGCTGTGCAGGTTATTATTACTCCACAGAACCAAAACGCCGTATCGGCAGTTTTCTTTCTGTAACTATATAAGTTCAAAATGCCTTCTCAAGCGTCTCTTCATAGTCAGAAACCAGGAAGCTGTTCTCATAATAATAGATAGAGAAATGTTGATAACAAATGAAAATTAGAATATTTCCTTAAAATCATGAAGAATCGCTTGCTTTATGAAATAATGTTTTACATTCACTACTTCCACGTAATAAATGCATAAAATATTTACAAATGTCTAAAGAAAGAAAACATTTGTTTCATGTTAAATTCTCGTAAAATTCTAATAAATCAAAAAATATACAAAAAAATTTTTTATTTAGCAATAACAAAAAAACCTTATAATTTAGTTGAGAATAAATTATTTAAAAATAAAGTAACAAAAAGTAATCACTTTAATAAAAAAATGTGTATATCAGTAAAAGACACAGTAGATATTTCTAAATATTATTATATAATATTAAAGAACCCATTATGCTATATGATTTAATAAATACAACATAAAAATGTAAATTAATGTATATTAATTACAATTAACGACATAGAGTTAATAGAAAAATCAATGGAATTCCGAAAAGATTTTATCAATTAACTTTTTCGTTCCTCGAATTTAATTCTAGTAGGAAAAAAGAAAAGAATATAGAATAAATACATTAAATAGCTAATATTGAAATAAGTAGAATGAATGCAGGTTCGAAATTCCACTGTAATGCAAATTAATATTTTTAAGTTTTTTTTTTAATTATATACTGTATAAATAAAACTAAAATGTTTATCTTTCCCTCTACACAAACGTAAATTATCCAATCTATCTATCTATCTATCTATCTATCTATCTATCTATATATATATATATATATATATATATATATGTATATATATATATATATATATATATATATATATATACACATTTCAATTGCGAATTTTATGAAATAAAAGTAATTTTTGTGAAAATGAATGAAGTAACCAACTCATTAATAATTAAAGAATGTATTTTTATAGTGCTTGCTCTGTATTATAACAGTAACATAACATGTGGGAATCCAAGTTTTGTTTAATAAACCGACTTTCAAATAGCTGAAACATGAAAAAACGAAGATATTTAAATAAGAGTTATTGCAATTTATTAAAAATAAAAAAATATTTGTTTTAACTTGAAAATCATTTTGAAATTTTCGGTTAATTAAAACTGATTCTAAACTGACAACTTGTTTTTAATGGTCGCTGGAAATTCACGATTAAAAGTAGCTGTTTTTACATTCCATATTTTAAATGCATATTTAAATTGCCTCTCACAGTTTTTAACTAAACTATGCACGATAATTATTAAGTTATAAATAAATTATGGGAAAATACATTCTTTGTTTTTATTTTTTTTAAAATTTTGAGAAAATTTGTATTTTTCAAGTGCTTTTTATTCCTTCTTTTACGACATGCACTTTAAAACGTTTTGTTGACAAACATTGAAATACAATCAGAATTTAATAAAAGTTTTGTAATAACTAAATATCACATTTTAATTGATGAAAAAAACATGAAAACTGCATCTCAAATTTATGGTCTGGCACTTTGTCAAGCTCTGGACAAACTTTCAGTTACAGCAAAAAATCTGTTTTTGTTGACTCACAGCTATTCGGCTCCTCGAGCTTTAAAATGTCTTACAATCCAATCTCCAAAAGTCATTCACAGATTAGCTGGCAAAATTCAAGACCAGGGGAAATTAAATCAGAAAATATGCTTCGTGTGATCAGCAGGACATTCACAGATCCACTGGAATGAAAAGGCGGAGGTACTCACAAAAATAGTCACGGAGTCTCATGTGGAGTGCTGGGGTGGATTGCTTCAGAAGATTTAATTTCTCATTATCAGGAAACCTCATTACACAAAATGAGTCACATTTTTAAAAATAGAAAATATCAAGTATCTATTGGCGATGTTCCCACCATGTTTTCCTTCATTTCATGGCTCAAAAATAGAAGAGAAGATATCATAACTGCACGTCCTTTAACTCGGATGATTATAAGGCCAGCTCTGTTGAATAGATTTGATCTACACAATTATCCTCACTGCCAAGTTTGTAATCATGAAAATAACATTGATATATACGCAACTCATAGGTCAAATCATTTTGCAAAACTTAATATTGATCTTCATTCAAAACGTTTATTTAAAAAGCTGTTTCTAATAATCAGTATCTTCGGATCCTTCTCCAATATCTGAAGTTTTTTAACATCTATTGAATGAACTCTTTTGGTATTAGAGGATAACGGTCTTTATTGCCAAAAATCCCATTCTTAGCCCATTTCAATCAATCAATCAATTACATCTCAAGTAACGTTTGGTATATCAGCTTCTTAAAAATATAGCACTGGAAAGTTAAAATTTGCATTTTTACAGGAAACTATAGAAGACATTTTTTTTTAATTTCATAAGAAATGGTTATATTATATAAAAGAAAAATAATGATTCCCCGGAAACAAACTGAAAGCTATGAGACATATTATAATATGAAAAACAACAAAATTCCAATAATTACATGTGGAATATTATAGATTTTGAAATGATGAAATTTTACTAAAAGTCTTTTGAATTCCAAGCAATACTTGTCCCGTTTAAAGCAGATGACGAATGTGTGAAGTTAAATAAAACCACTGACACACTTTAAACTAAAATCATATATTATTTTAAAACCAAAGTCATTTCATATTCAGCATAGAGATTAATTATACAATTTAATTAACCATCGCAAAAAAGAGGGGACGATTTATGTTCACGAGAAACATGTAAAATGTATCAATCTAGCTTAGAAATAATATTGCCGGCGTCCTGCCCTAGGGGTAGTGCGTTTTCCCCGTGATGGGGGCGTTCTGGGTTGGAGTCCTGGTTCAGGCATGGTTGTTCCTTACCCAGTGTTTTATCTGTGAGGTATGTGATAGAACCCCCTGTAAAAAAGGGCTGTGCGACAGAGTGTGTGAGTGTCATCTACATATGAGCTAGAAGTCAGACTTCTGCCCTCGGGTGCTCAGGGGTCCTTACCCTCAGAAGCTATTGCACCCATCTTTGCCAGATTTCTTACTTGGTTTGAATTGGAGTTCAATCCAAGTGGGATAAGCAACAACAACAAAAATGATATTCACTGTGCATATTCAAAGGAAAGTAAAATATAAATGACAATTTGATGTAAGATGCTATAGCAATCGCGAGGCCGTGTGATTTGGACATTGTATAAAATAATCTACATAATTGAATTTATAAAGTAACCATTCAATTATCAGCGAAATTAGGCGTTACAGATAAGCTGAAATTTTTCTCCAAAACCAGTGAGAGTGGAGTTTCCAAAACTTTCTCGCATACACTCTTTGCATCTCGTTGGCGTATAATCGTTACAAAATATTAACTTTTGGCGTGAATTTTGAAATTTGACTGAATCTATCGTGTTATTCTTGGCGAGTTTTTCTAGCGATTAATCCCTGGCAAGCGGTTAATAGTAACCAAAAACCGAATTCGTGTTTCACACATGTTTGCTCACCCGATTGAAACCAAAATTTGATACTAAACTGAGCTTGTAAGTCATAAAATCCCTAATGAAATTTGATATATTTAAGTCACTGCGTTTTTGGGTTATTGTGTTTACATATTTCTAAAGTACAGACGATCAATTCCTTAACGGATTTGGCTCGAAATTTTATTGGTGTCAACAATATGTATGTTAAATCTGTGCAACGAATTTTATCTCTCTAGCTCACTTCGTTTTACAGTCATCGCATTAAATTATATTCGATCAGCTGAGCAGGCGGATTTCCAGATTCTTTACTCAAAATTTACCAAATTTCAACATTCCAGCTCAAAGCATTTTTGAGTTATCTTTATCACAGACAGACGGATATTTTCGAAATATGTGTTTTTCAAACTCAAGGAGGTGTAAAATATGGAGATTCGCGAAAATCTCGAGTTCGAACTTTTTGACGATTACTAGATTTTCTTTATACTTCGTATACGGTAAAGTAAAAACACACACACACACACAAACGTTATTTTTTTTTTTTAAATTGTATTGTATTTTTACAGAATTTATAATTTTTTTTGTATTGTATTTTTATTGTACAATTGTATTTTATTAATATAATTTTGTTGCATTGTACATAAATTAATTGTATTTATTTAAATTTATGTGCGTGTTTATTGGCATATTTTTATGCAAACCAGATGAAAAGTTTTTTCTAAAAATATATATCATATATTGTATGATATAGGCGCAAATTTTTTTCAGAATTCCACATATGAGTGTTTTCTGTTACAGTGACCCCCTCCTCACCTTCCAAGTATTTTGTAACCAATACCACCTTTTTTTTTATGCGCATTGAAGTCAAAATTTGACGCGGAAATACAACTTTTTAAAAAATATTAGAAAAAATTTATTTATCTCAGTAATTGCTCTCCCGTCAGTGAGCTCTCCCGTTTACACGCATCAGATAAAACTCTAGTTGCTTCGTCTACTAGTACTTGAATTATACCCTGGCTGCTACATCTACTAGTACTTGGATTATACTGTGGTTGCTACACCAACTCTTACTTCGATTATACTCTGATTGCTACATCTGCTCGCACTTAGATTATATCCTTGTTGCTACATCTACTCGTATTTCGATTATACTCTGGTTGCTACATCTACTCGCACTTGGATTATACTCTGATTGCTAACTTCTGTATCAGATTGTATATTTCCAACTTTTCATGTTTTGTATTTATCATTTCGACTTGCATTCGGGGAGATAAGCAGACAGATAAAATTTCAATTTTATTCAAAATTTGATAAAAGTCTATGAAAAGTCTATGAATTGGTGTAAAGTCCACATGACAAAATGTCTGTCTTTTGTTTTATGATGCTCACAAGCAGATAGACACAATTCCAGATATGTGCTTTTCCGCTCCAGGGAGGGTTAAAATGTGGAAATGTCGCAGTTAAAATTAGTAACGATTTCGATACTTTCTTTTAGTAAATCTCGTATACCAGAAAGTAAACAATTTATCATTTTAAAGAATTGTTGTGTATGTATATAATGTAAAACACATATTTTTAAGCAGTAACGGGGCCAATGTGAGAAAAGACATTTTTGAAGATTCTAAATTTGATTTATTCCATCCAGGAAGACATATTTTATGGACAAGCAAGAAGCGACGAGATACGGCAATCTACAGCGCTACTCAAGAGCAAAAGAAACCGAAATATTTTCCTCAATGGTTTTATACTATGAGATTCTGATAGGGATTTCTTTGACAAGTGTCGATTTAGGAAAGATAATTTAGGCATCTTTTAAAAGAATTTACAAAGCGTGGCAGCTATTTATCCCTTTACTCGGAGCGTGCGAAAGTGCTGATTTAAGCATTTTTTACAGAGCTCGTGTAGCACTAATTAAATAAAAAAGATGGTATTGAATCAAGAAATAAGAGAACACTTTAGAATGAAGTAAATATGGATTAAATTAAGGTAAAAGTTAGGAAATTATTAGGATTTAATTTAGATTTAGATATATCATTACATGTATATGTCAAAACATCTGAAACCATCTATATTAAAACACCTAATTTTGAAACCATGTGTTAAAATTCTTTTGATTTAACAGCTGCAGATAGTCGAGAGTTGAATGTGCACTAATTCCGATTCTCATTCAATAAATACAAAAGTTATAAAATTTTAGAACTCTGTATACACCAAAAGCAAACAAACACACCCAGACTCTTGTTATAATCAACCCCAAAACTCCCGTCAGCTCTTGTTTATACCATTTCGCACCCAATTTTAAACTCTCCTAACCAATTCCCAACCCTTGAATTGTTTACAACTCTATATTAATTTAACCAGCGCAACCCGACTTTATTGCTCACTCATAAAACCAACCCCTTCTGACTGAAATCTCAAGGTCGAAACTTCCATAAATATGCGTGCCCATGATCGATAGCAAAACTTCTTCGGGACCAAACGATCTTTTATTAGAAATGTGGGTCGTCATATCTCACATAGTTCGACCAAAGAAGGGATCGTAGACCTTTAGGTATGAGAGAATGAGGGGGAGATAAGTGGATTCATTCCTGGGCGTCTGATGAGAAAGGGGCAGGCGAGGACTTATTGCACACCCTGGGATAAATTCTTCCCGGGTTTATACGAGGAGGAACTGTGGTAAAATCGATATCGTTTGGCGCATCCAATGGGCAGCAGGAACCTTTGTGGGTCGGACGGATTTTTATTCTATTTTATTTTATTGTTCTTTTCTTCTTTTGATGGGGTGAAATTGGAAGAAGAAGGTGGTTGCGGGGAATGAGGAGGGCGGTAGAGGGGTGGTTGGTTTCTGGAGTGCATGGAAATGCGACCTGCAATAATCGAAATGAAACAGGTGTTTTGTTTTTTAATGCAAGTAGGACAGAAGACGGTTGTTAAGGTGTCGTCGCCACAGGAACTGAGATACAAGGTTAAGGTAGTTAAATGAAGTCATTTACTTTTTGTGGCTACACTTAATACAGTACACTATTAATGGCGAAATTCAGACGAACTTATAATGAGTTTTCATATGAAATAAAAGTTAATGAAATCCGTATTGTGGTTGAGGCAGGGGAAAGTTCTTCTCCGTAGGAAATGCAGAGTAAAATCGTGTTTACGGATTTCTCCAATAAATTGAGGATTGTAAGTAGCTGATGACCACTGGATGGTGTATGCAGAAGTTATAAGATTCCATAATAAAAATTGAGGTAAAAATAATTAATTACGTAATAAATAACATAGAGATAATGAGATTACATAATAAAAATGAGGTAATAATAATAATTAATGTCATAAATAGAGATAATAAGCTTCCATAATAAAATTAGCTTCCTAATAAAAAAATTTGCGAAATCGAATCAGTGGTTATTATTATTACTATTTTATTCCCTGCGATGAAAGTAGAGTGAAAAAAAATTTTGGATGTTTATTTCGAAAATGGAGGTTAGCTTATGGAAGTTATCGTTGCTAGGATGTATAAAGGTAATAAGTTTTTATTGAAACTATTAAAAATCGTCAAAATTGAACCAGTTGTTAATGATGGGGAACTTGTTTAATGTCATTTTTTTTCAAATAGGCTAAAGAAAGTAATAAATTTTTGTAAGATTTATCATAAAAACGAGGTAGTGAGTGCAGATAGAATCATTCGTGAAATATTTGGGGGTCATAAACTTCTCTATATAGCAAAAACTGGCGAAATCGGGTCAGTGGTTGTGGCATGGGACCATTTCAAATTCTTCTCTCATATTCTTTTCTCATATGAAAAGTAGAGTGAAATGGAGGGTGGTGGGTTATATGACATTTATAAGGGGCATGAGACCATATAAAATAAAAATTAACGAAATCAGACAAGAGGTTGAGGCTTGGTGTCCTCTTTGGTTTTCTTATTATTTTAAATATATAAATATATTTAATCAAGCATAAAATATTATGACAGTTCAGATTAGATATTTGAATTTATCTCTTTTCTCGCCGTTTTGTAATTAAGGATTAAGAATGTAAAAGTTAAAGGTCATGTTTTAAATATCCGCTAAAATTTATTTTACTGGTTCATCAAATAGGAAATATTTTTTAACTTTCATCAGAGATACACCAGGATTTCAAGAATTAATGAAATTCAAGTTTAATTAATCCTTTTTTTTTTTACTCTCTTGTGTATGTAGCATATAAATAGAAATTACTGCAATCGTGAAAAAATTCGTACCTGAGAAATTGTCTAATATCCACGTTTCAAATCTGTCTGTATTCCAAAAACACATTTAAGAATTAAGTCTATAGTGAAATATGATGAAAAAACTAAGCTACATGGATGACATTTAGCAAATAGACTTAATACCAAATTTTAAAATTTCTATCGTTTTTTACAAAATCTATCTGACGAAATTATTTTTGTAAGACTGTCAAATGACAAATAAACACAAAAATTACAAAATATAATTAACCAGAAAAAAATTGGAGATTTAACATCTATAATGTGGACGCGTGTCACATTGAAAGCAAAATCCATCAAGAAGGTTAACCGTCTGTCGTGCTGTACTTTCACAGGTATGTAAACGTAATAATTCAAAAACTTCAGTTTTAAGATCAATGAAATTTAGTTCACAGTAATAGAATTTGAAGAGTAGATTCTTATCAGATTTTGAACAAAATCTATCCCAATTTTGACCTTCTGCATGTTCACAAGCCATTATTTAAAAACACGACTTAAATAAATGAAATTTGACATGCTATCTTGGAAATATAAGTGTAGTTCTATGTCGAATTTTAAATTTTAATTAACCGGAACAAAGAAATCAAAAATATATATTTGGTTTACTGGTACTTGAGCATAAACCGCATGCAGGCGATTAATAACCAATAAAATTGTTAAAAATGCACGCTAAAATTTGTAAATATTCTAGATTTAAACCAAATACCAATCGCCAGTTGTACAAAGTTGATGATGTCGTGTCCGCGTTAGCACGGAAGGGATTGCAGTAGCTTCTGAGGGTAAAGACCCTTGAGCACCCGAGGGCAGAAGTCTGACTTCTAGCTTATATGAAGATGAAACTCATACATTCGCTCGCACAACTCTATTTTACAGGGGATGGGGTGGGGTACATTCACACACCTCACAGATAGAGCACAGATGAAGAACAACCATGCCCGAACCGGGATTCGAACCCGGGACACCCAGATCGCTGGAAAGACCCCTATGCAAGGACACCGGCAATTGTACACAGTAAATATACAATTACGTTTTTTTTTATTATACAACGAAGCATATAATTCTCAGTTGTAAAAATAAAAAATCTGAGCCTTCTTAGGATTCACGGTCTTTCCCGAGGTTTATAATTTTTGTAAGGGGAGACGGAAAACAATTTTATGAGGGAAATATGACACAGTTTCAAGGAGACTATTCCCATTGGCTTAAGTAGGTGAATGGATAGCTGTCTAATCAATATGGCAGCTGAAGTGGCGATATCGCGGTATTTTTTATCTTAAACAAACAGTCGATGTCGATCAATGTGAAGTATTGGATTTCCCTTACACAGAAAAGTCATCGGGATCGTTCATTTTTATGCGTTTTCTGATCATTTTCAAAAACATTAAATCTATGAGATGGCAATAGAAAACCGAAAATGAAACTTTTGATGCAGTATGATCACGCGACTTTGAAAACTCGAGTTTATTATCAAAGAGAATCAGAGAAAAATCCGTGGCTGACAAATTATAAAAAAAAAAGTCATTTAAACATATTATTTAATTATTTTACTTATATATATTAATTATTTCTGGCATTATAATCATATTAATATCAACAATTTCCTGTTATCTTGCATTTAACTACAAGTTTCCCTATTTAGTATGAAGACGTCGCACTGTTCTAATTGCCTTCCATTTAATGTATATATAAGAAAACTTAATAATCATAAAAATAGTTTGAGTGGTCTTTGCGAAATTGTTTGGCAAATTCTCACATAAATATACTTACATATTATTAAATGCATGGTGAGCAGTAGTGACGAAAAAACCTACTTGCTTAATAGCCAAGGTGTGCTTGATGCAACGATCACCAGAAAAATGGAATGAATATTTCCACGCCTTTTTTTTCCCTAATGGATTGAAACAAAAAATTTGACACATAACTACAACAAAAGTATACAGATGAAACATCAAATTTGATTTATTTAAGTTAACGCATTTTAATTTTTCATAATCCTAGTGTAGATAAAATAGAGTAATCGTTAAAAAATTCGAATGCGAAATTTTGACGAACTTCCGTCAAGCTCGATAAACAATTTGAAAAATGTCCGTCTACATCATTTCAATTTCAACGTCCG
>JAPMOR010068394.1:395980-407050 GCA_026543865.1 Argiope aurantia | reverse complement strand
GTTACTTTACTAAAATAAGAACAACTTCAGTAACTTAAATATAAACTTGCTATAAATTAAAAATCAAAACTGTAAGGAGCAGCGCCATCTAGAGCAAAGTAAATAATCTAAACAAACATATTAGCATATAATTTATGCAAACTAGTAAATAAAACCGTACTGCAATGTCAATTAAATTTCCGCACAAACGTTAGTATTTCTGAGGGATGGTGGCAACTTATGTGCGAAGACTGTTTTTCCGCTTTTCTTTCTAGACTGCGAGAGATGGTGAGAAAGTGATACTATTTTTGTTGGCCTCCGTGCAATGACTTTGACTTAATGACTGTAACGTTCCAAGTTCTTGTTTACAGATACACAAAATGGCGTCCGATTCTAAAAGAAACTTTTTGCTTACTTCATCATATGTTTTGCCAAATCTTACGAAACTTTTTACCACAGACAAGAAACGCTCTGAAATCAGGACGTTTGGAAGGTCTGAATGTACCTTCTGTATGATTTGTTAATGATGCAGTTGTTATATAAGCAACCTTTTCACCTGCTTGGAATACATAAAAAAAATTTACTGGAATTTTACAAAAACATTTACAAATAAGATAGATTTTCTTAAGACTGAAAAATTTATTCTTTAAATTATTTATATATAAAAAAATAATAAATATACAAAAAACATAAAATTCCAAAGCTGAAAATAAAACAGAAACATTATAAACCCATTAGGCTCTTAAATATACTATACAGTCATTCTAAAAACACTGAAAAACGCACCAAGAATTTAATTCCCTAAAAATATTAACAGTTTATAAGAAATTAAAAAAAAAACACGTTATGAATTTTAAAATTGAAAATAATGAATCTTAAAAACATTAAAATTTCAAAAACTGAATTAATTATAAAAATATTAAAAAGTAAAAAAAGAATTGAAAAACACAATTGATTTGAAAACTGGGTCCATTAAATCTCAAAAACTTTTAAAAACAAACTGGAATTAATGGCAAACAAAACCAAAAATAAAAAATATAAAAATATAAAAACTATAAATAGGAAAAGAACATTAAAAAACGCAGTAAGTATTTTAAATGCATATATGGTCATTCTAAAAACATTGGAAATCGCAGTATGAATTAAGAAGTTGTGGGAGATGAACGGTAAAAATATCAAAAACTAACAAGAAATTTAATTTTGATCAAATTTGAGAAAGAGTAAAAATGTATTATGAATTTTGAAATTAAATATAATCAATCTTTAGAACATTAAAATTCCACAAATGGAAAATAATCAATCTTCAAGAGATTAAAATTTCAAAAATCGATTATAATCTATCTTTAGAACATGAACATAAAATAACATTAACATAACAATCACTAGAACATAATCAATCTTCAGGAGATTGAAATTTCAAAAATCTATTACAATCGATCTTCAGTAGAAAAATTTCAAAAATCGAATCTAATCAATTTTCAGAAGATTAAAATTTCAAAAATCGAATATAATCAATAATCAAAACATGGAGATACATTTTAGAAATTCAAAAACTGAATACGTTTAATCCCACAAATATTTAAAAACGCAATAGGAGTTTAAAAGTTGCAGTCATTTAATTTTAAAAACACCAAACAAATTAAAACGAAATTGTTCTTTAGAAAACATGTTGAACATTTTATAAAATTTATACTGAGAGAATTTTTCTATCTAATGAAATTTTAGTAAAAAATTCTCAAATAAGCTGTGATTGTCCTGTTTGGTATAGCAAAAACATATAGAACCCAACATGTCTTCGCAATAAATCATATTATAGATGACAATTTAATACAGAAAAAGCACAAGAATGATTTGAGATTTAATAATCTAATTATAAAGAAAGGAAGAAACAGCATAAAAAAGAACGAATTTGTCCTTATAATAAAAAGGAACAAGAAAAACCAATTTCATCATTTCAGACCAATCAACAAAATTTAAAGATCTTTATTTTATCACGTCCAATGAAAGTTGCATTATAAAATATATTGCCCATAATCGTAAAGTATTCTGACATGTTAGCTATAGTTGTTAAGATGCAAAATTATTTCGTGAATAAAATTGGAGAAATCGGCCCGGATGTTTAAAATGTAGGCAGACATATAATTATGAGACATATCTAGAAAATGGACGACATGGACAAACGTTAAAAAGTGGAATGTCGAAACGTCATAAGCATTAAAAATTGGCGAAATAGGTACAATGATTTAGACTGGCGAAATCTATCGCCATACATTTTATAAACAGAATGTATGGACTTGAATATTCATAGCAAATTTGAAAGTCTTGAGCTTTCATACGAAATAAAACTGCATGAAATCGAACTAGTGATTGGATGAACGATTCATTGGTTTCCTAGTTATTTTGCTAAATATAAAAACCATTAAGTAGATAGTTCATCTTAAGAATCTCATTTAAAAGTCTATTTAAAAAGCAATACAAACCGTAGAGAGGGGCCATCTTGAAATTGTCTAGCATACCTTCAAATAAATGTATTACCTCCTCTTTCTACATAACACTGAGGAACTTGGACAAACCCGAGAATATAATGAGTGTTCAGATTTTTATTTTCATATTCGAAGAAAGTGTGCCTCGTAGTATAGAAAAGAAAATTGATACTTGTGCATTAACTGCACAACACTGACACATAATAGTGACGAAAGATAGATATTTAGCGAGAATCGAGTGTTTTTACTGAATCTAGTGGTTAATCTTTGGCGATTCATCGCTGGGATGAGCTTATACTAAAGTGCCGAAGAAATGGATACACATTTTGGACGCCTTCTCTCCAACTGATTGAAGCCAAAATGTGACACAGATCTAATATAACACACAAGATTATATGCCGAATTTCATTTACTTAAACCATTGCATGTTTAAATTACTTTGTTTACATGCATGAAAAAGTACAGATCGACAGACGGTAACTTTTCGACATGTATGGTCGAAAATTAATTAAAAAGCTATGCTTTAGTTGTCAAACTTTGAGCCAATTTCCATTTATCCAAGTAGTTACGTTTCTGCATATACATTATATGAAAGCACAGAACGATAGACCGTCAACTTCACTATGGATTAGTTTCCAAATCTGATACGGATCTATATGCTATAGATGCTAAATATGTTTACCATTTTTTTTCTATCTAGCTTTTAATATTTTGTAATTTTCAAATTTTCATCGGACAATAGACAGACAGATTTTCGACGAACAAATTTCGCTACAAATTTGTTAGACATCAATACATTTTATATTAAGTCCATGCATCAAATTTTATCAGTTTGACTCAAAGCATTTTTGAGTTGTCATATTCACATACAGATAGAAAGAACGACATATATATATATATATATATATATATATATATATATAAATCGAAAAATGTGCTTTTTTTTTCGTCTCTGGAAAGTGTGGAACACGAAATGTGATTTTGAATTTGTTAGCGACTACTTCTATTTGTTTCACTTTGCGAATTTTAAAATATTCGTAAGGAAAATAATCGAATCTTTTTTTCATTATTTCCCACTTAAAAACAATTATTAAACGCGTTCAGTTATTCAATACCTATTCAATTTGAGTCAAAGAACATTTTCTTTCAAATTATGCCCATAAAAGACCCCCCCCCTCCCATTTTATATTCAATTTCAAACCACCTTAGGATGCAAAACTAATTTTTAATAAAACAAGAAGAACCTTTTAAACCAAAAACGCCTCAAGAAAAAATCATAAAACACGCAACTATTTAGTTATGCATGAAAAGCTTAAAACCAGACAGCTTAGTACATCAAAAATGCAAGATCTCTTTCAAACGCCGCTTGGGTTTATTTTCCAAAAAGCATTAATGCTATCTATTTTAAAATTCAAATATATTTACAAGACAACGAAATGACTTAAAATATTCAAAAATCTAGAGGAAACTCAACATTGCGTAATGAAAGCAAGAGTAAAAAGAAGGGCTGTAGGATATGGAAAAGGCGGCGTACCGACATTGTTGTACGAAACCCATTTTCTTTCTCGTATGCAAATAATCTTAACAATAGCGCCACTGAATCGAACTTCGCCTAGGGGCGTATGCAGAGCGCTGATAGTAGTTGTGTTTGCTACTTTAGTATTTATTTCAATACAATATCGCCGAGACAGCCAAAAGGGGATGTTTACGAGATTTTTCTACTTTGGGAATCTTTGAGAAAAATATGCTTTGCTGGAAAACTTAAGTTACTAGTGAGTAGGTTTCTAGTGGTAGAATATTTTCTAGTGAATTCCTCTTTTTTAAAGTTAATAGTTTTAAAAATAGATTGATAAATGTGGTCAAGAATTATTTTGTTGGGTCGTTGATAGGGTTAATGGTAGGGACTTGAGTGCGATTTAATCGCTTGTCAAATATTTAAGAGGTGTAAGGTTTATACTAAAATTATCGCTTGTTTAAATAATTTTAAATCCCTTTCCTAAGGATCTGTTATTACAGAGACACTAAAACTGATCCAAATATAAGAAGCTGCAGCTTTCTCCCAATTTTCTATCTACCAAAGTATCAAGTTTTGTATCAGTTTCTGAAATGATATCAAGTTTGATTGAACTGGAGGGTATCGGTTTCAAGACCCGCTTATATAGTTATAAAGATGTAATGTTATTTTCCTGCGCAAATAGTTGTATAGTAAAAGAAACGTGGTTTGCTGACTTTCTTAATGAATGCTGAATATATAATAGGTAAATGATCTGGTGGTAAACAGATCAATTACTGAATATATAACAAGTTCTGATATATAACAGGTATGAATGTGTAACAGATCTGATTTGGTCATAAACATTGCGCCCGCTTGTCGAATTCGGCCCCGAATTTTTCGACAAAAATGAAGGTTTTGGAAAATAAAGGAACTATGACAATGCCTCAATTGGGAGATGAGATCTGAGAATAGTTCCCGAAAATTCAAAGTCCGATCATGACTATATAAATGAATGAAAATTTTCCTTTCAGAGGGTATTCGTGGAGCGAGCTCTCTATCTGTGCACATGTGCCATTATTGGAGTTTTTGAGTGAGAGATTATCTGTTTGCTTTTGTTGTGAGATTCTACAGCAGTTGTTCTTCTGCACGCCTTAGTTAAATCTTTGTTGTTTCTGTTTCTATTTTCTTTCTTGTGGAATAAATAGTTACCTACTAGTCTCTAATGTCGTTACTTTCTTCCACCATACAGCAACCGGACGATTTTTGTAATAACATCTAGAAGTTGTATACATTTGTAATAACATCTAGGAGCAACTCTTTGATGTCATATATACTTCTCATCTAGGAATATTTAGACATCTAAGAGTATGCGACCTTCATCTACAGTCGTATATACAGTCTTGAAAAGTTAAACCAACCTAAATCAACATTGTCTCAGGACAGGATTCAGGAGACAGAGATTGTCACCTCAAGTGTCATCTAAAGTTCAAAATTGCAGATCCGTTTGAAAATGGCAGGAAGTTCATTCTAAATGAAACTAAAATAAACATCACAATGCGACTGTAAACATTTGGAACTGGACTAGAATTTTATCATTTGGACTGGAATGTTATCTTTAACCCTCTTGCCGCCATTATTGTATATTAACCATCATTAAAGCAACACAGTGAAAGGGATAATTTGGAGAAAAAAATGATACCCTAAGTATCCTTCGATAGTGCTTGAGGTGCGTCGAAATGGGTTTAAAGTCTGAGATCAGTCAACATATGTCTTTTGACTCTTTGAGTTGAAGTTCGTTTATCCAAAATACATTTAAACATTCTTCTTTAAAAAAAATGGCAAAATGTTAACACGGGTAAAATGAAAATAATTCATTTAAGGCTAATCATCTAAGTTGATTAATATACATAGTTAAATATTCGTTTCACTTTTAAATAGTTAATATTAGTTGTTTTTTGAAATTAAAACTAGAAGAGAAAATAAATTTTAAAAACTAAAGTCAGTTATCCATTGCCGGATCCTCACATTCAGCAAAAAGTTTGCTCTAGACTATTTCCGACAACATTTTGACCCACTATCCTTTGACATTTCACTCTAATTCCTGATTTTTGAAATTAAGCCAAGAACTTCGTCCTCTTTTTCACGATTATTAAGGCTTTCAAATTTCACTTAAGTTTTCAAAAACGATGGGTTTTTTCATACAAAAAATTGTTTGTTAATTTTATTCTTTTGAATGCAACAAAGTTTCTTTCCACAAAATCAAAAGTTTGATTTGCTTTTCAAAACTTTTGGTAAAAAATTCAACCGCATCTCCTCTAATAAAGAAAAACTACCCGACTAGGTCAAAAACATGAATTTGGATAAAAATTCGCATTTTTTTTTCAGTTTTAAAAAATAGGTGCGTTTTTGTTTCCAGTGATATTTTTATTTTGCCTCTGTTTCAATTAGAAATCAAGTTGTAGCAAACTATTAACATTTAAATTATGTTTATTTATAAGCATTTAAAAATTTCAGATGCATTTTCTGAAAAAATACTTAGGAGCCACGATGGCCTGGTGGTAAGATCTCAGATTCGGAACCGGGGGCTTCAGGTGCGAGATCCGATTCAACGAAGGAACCGTCGTGTAAGCGGGTCTGGTGCACATTAAATCCATCTGGACCAAATGTCCTTCCGCTGGTGTGGTGTGCAGAGGGGGTTCCAGCTCAATTGTCATGCTCGTCATCTGACCGTGGTTCAAAAGAACGAGGTCCATTCCAAAAGAGTCCTAGTGTTGCTTTAAAATGGGACGTTAATATAATTAAAATGAAAAACGATTTTTTATATATAATTCTATTGCACGAGTATCGTCATATTTCAAAAAATAATCAAGATATCTTAATAAAATTTATAATTTAGGCTCATTATATTATGCAGAATGTAACGAGCTATTAATTTGTTTTCGAATGCTCTGGAAGTGGATTTATGATTTTATAATACAAATATTGTAGAAAAAATTGCATAATTCCATAGAAAACTTCATATATTACTAACAAAAATTTTATTTTTGAATATAATTCTTAGATAATTTGTTAATTCCACTCTAAGATATGTTACGTCATGTAACGTTACAAGAAAAAAAATATATAGTTTTTCAACTGTAAGAATTTTTTTATCTCTTGAACAATCCTAGTTTTTGTAATACAGTACTGTGCGAATTGAAACAAGCAGATTTTTAAAGAAAATTGCTCCTTTCTCGGGGATTTTCTGCCTCAAACCATTTTCAACTGCATTTTCTTAGATTTGCGTGACTGCCCTTGTCTAAACCTTTTTGACCACGTGATCATGACATGTCGAAAAATTTTCCCTTCAGTTGCTGTAAAAAGTGGTTGCTTGTGTGAATTGTCTCCTTCTGATGTGTATTAAAAAAATGGATATCACTCCCAGGAAAAGGACTAGAATTGTTATTCTTAGCCAGCATACTTCTATGACTGTGAGGGATATTGCTGCAGAAATTGCAGTTGGAAAATCCAGTGTTTCTAGGATTATTAATCAGCAAAAGAATTTTCGGACGATGTCTTCAAAATGAGAGAGTAAATGTGGATGCAAATGCAAGACCACACTTCGAACAGACAAATTTCTTGTACGAAATAGTACAATACATCCTTACAAAACAAGTAGAGATCTTCAGAGAGAATTATTAACTACTGGTGAGAGTGGATTCATCTACAGTTCGGCGAGGGCTTAATGAAGCTGGGAGATTTGGAAAAAAACCAATCAAAAACAGTTATTAACACCTGCAATGAAGAAAAAACATTGGGATTGGGGCAAATATCAATCCTGGACTGCACAAGATTGGATGAAGGCTGTATTCAGCGACGAAACGCATTTTCTTGTGCAAGGGTTTCGACCAAGATTTGTCAGGCGAAGTGGTGGAGAACCCATCAAGATACAACATCTTATTAAAACCGTTAAGCACCCTTAGAAAACAGATATTTTGCAGTTATTTTAGTTCTGAAGGACCTGGCAGCTTAGTACCAGTTGAAGGGATGATGAACTCTAAACAATACATTTCTATAATAGAAAGTAAAATTGTGCCTATGATGCAAACGTTCGCTGATGATGTTGGTATCTTTCAACAAGATTTTGCTCTATGCCATACTCCTAAGCTCACAACGAATTTTTTTTTTCGAAAACAGAAAATAAAGGTTTTGGATTCTCCTGATGTAAATCCCATTGAAAATTTGTGGAGCATTGTAAAGAGACGTATGAGTAAAATGAACTGCTCAACAAAGAAAACAATGATTGAGAATGCTATAAAAGTTTGGTTTCGTGATGACGAGATCAAAACTGTATGTTCTAATTTAGTGGAATCCATGCCAAACCGTGTACAGTATTTCGCTCAAGCTAGAGGAGGACATATTTTGTATTAGATTGCTATACCTTGCATGTAAGTTAACCTATACTAATTAAACAACATTTGTGAAAATGTTTGTGTTTGTTCCAATTAATTTGCACAGAACTGTAAATGATAAAATTTACATCAAAAATCAAAATATGCCTTTTCTTCAAAGACTACATATATATTGAAATAATATCATTTTATTCAGCAATTTATCTTTATACTAATAAAAATATCATACAAACATTAAAATATTTATCTTTTTTTGAAAAATGAACACCGAGCGCAGCCGAATAACCTTAAAGAGAATCAGATTTTAAATATTTTTATTTTCGGATAAAGGAAATACCATTGAGACACTTAAAATAGAAGATAAAAAATAACAGAAAAAAATAGCGAAAAATATCCTAATAATTGATTCGCAATAGATATGGGTGAAAATAAAAGCAAATTTTTAAAATAATATTTAAAATTGGTGAAAAGAGATTTTGGTTTGGAATACGAGACTAGTTCGTTGGTTTTGAAAATCAATTTAAATACAGATGAATGTTTAATAATTCATTGTTATGATATATAAAAATGCCGTCTTAAGTGCCTTGAGCTCTTACTATTTTTGTTTTGGCCTCCTAATTTCAAATAAGAAAATAATTTCATATTCTTTAAAACAATAACAAAACCATTTTACCAAAATACTTTTTATTCTTATTGTTTTAGACTTTTCCGTCTCTAATACATTTCATAATTCATTATTATCTTTTATTATAGAATCTTACTCCTAACAGATGGCATCCTTCTTTTGCAAACTCACAAACAGATGATGCCCCAAATATGGAATTAAAATTAAGTATTGTCAACGGGAACACAAAACCCTATTACATTAGGAACTGAGTGAAAAATCAATTAAAATAATTTATTATTCGAATTTATTTTAAAAACGAATTTAAAAAGAAATGTTTTTTTTAGTTGTCAGCATTATAGCATTCACGTTTTTCTTTTGAAGTTCATAGAAGAAAAGTCAGCATTTTTCATCACAGACTAATCCTATTTTCCTATTAGAACAGATGGTCTTCAAAAATTTTTCTTTGGAAACATTAAGAAGATTCTGAAAGTGGCAACGTATTGTTGTACACTTATCCATCAAATTGCGAATTGAACTGTGAAATTTCTATACAACTTTTGCAAGCAGCGCTAATTTACTGCCTTCTTCTGAACTACCTATTAGTGTACTTTTTCAGTATCTAAAAAGTTGAACTACATACCTATACTGATGTCAGAACAACTCATAATTTTTTTAACAGATAATGTAGATGCAAAGGGGAGAAAAACTTTAGTGAAAAAAAATCATCATCAAAAAGATGTTAGAATATTATAAATGTATATAAATTCTTATTTAGATATTACGGAATTCTACAATAAAGCAACATAAACTGCTCTATTTTGCAAAAGATTTTTATGTAGTTGCCAAAAGGATACAACTAATGTTCCTATAGTACAAATCAAAAGTGGAACGCCAGTTTAATTTTGGTATTCAATGAAAATCTGGTGAAAGAAGTACACAAGTGATTTCATTACATTCAATAAATGGTAATCAGATGCCAAATGATAAGTGTTACGTTTATCACTTTATCATAGACTGAACTTGCGTTGTATTTAATATTTCCATTAAATTCTAAAAGTGTACATTTTTAAAGAAGTATTTGCATATTAATAATGCTTCCAACAATTCTTGTTTTGGGTGTCTACTGAGTTCTACAACGCAACAATATGTACTGTTCTATTTTGAAAAATATTTTTATTTAGTTACCAAAAGAAGACAATTAATGTTCCTGTATATTTGCATATTCAAAAACGTCCTAGTATGTTTAATTTCAACATTGAATGAGAATCCGGTAAGAAGAATATAGGTGTGATTCAGCAAAATAAGTGACTTTCAATAAGATGTCAAATGCTAAGCGTTATTAATCTTGTCAGGTGATCTAACAGAATTTGCATTCAATGTAATATTTCCATGAAAATCCGAGCATTTGCACTTTTAAAGAACATCTTTCATACCAAAAAAAAAATGATCTAAGCTTAAACTAATACTTGAACACCTCATCATTTTTTAAAGCAAAAGTAAACACAGTGACCTTTCAAATTCCTAAGCCTTTTTTTTTATCGCAAACGATAAAACACACTTCAGCTGGCTTCAAAAGACTTAAACGGGTGAATAAAATTAGCGAAAGATAAAGGCCTCTAATGAAGAATCAACATTGTTGCCATCCTCTGCACTTGGAACTTGGCCCTGACCATGACGTCAAATCATTGTCTAAAGTGAACAGAACTTTAACTCCGCCCATTTCCTAATTAATTTCGTCACTCGCCAGCACAGAGATAAAGCATGTTCCTCCAAAAGTTTTTAATAAAAGATGTCCGAACTCTTCATAATTGTTTGCCCGGCATTTCATTTCCGCGCAATTAAAATAATCTCGCCGCCGCTTCAACGGTTGCAGTGAATACCTTGGCGACTGCATTCATTTTCACTTCTCATTAAGTATAACATAATTTAAATTACTCGAGTTATTTGCTCTCATCCCAGTCTTCAACACCATTTGTTTCAGTTATTAACTCTCTGTAAAAGAGTTTGTCTATATTTGAATTATAAACGATTTGTCGTCAATGAGGTTTCATCTGAAGATAAGTATGTTCAGACAAGTATACATACTTGTCTGAACAACAATTCATTGTTATGTCT
>JAPMOR010068394.1:365006-377024 GCA_026543865.1 Argiope aurantia | reverse complement strand
CAGAATTTGATACATATCTATAAATTTGGTGTACAGACCATATACCAAATTGTAATTATTAATCTATAAGTGTTTTTGAGTTACTGTGGCAAGGACAGACAGGCATAATGCCAAAAATTTATTTTCCTAATTCAGAGAGGTTTGAAACATGAAGATTCATCAAAGTCACGAGTTCGAATTTTTTTGTGATTTCAATACTTTCTCTATGATAAAATTACAAATGTTTAGAAATGAATATGTGACAATAATGGTATGATTCATTGATTTATTCATTGAGTTTTATGGCGCAAAAGTCAGGTTTGACCATTTTGTGTCAAATAAATACAACACTGATAACTTTCGTTAACTAAAAGCGTTTTAAACACTTATTTATAAAGATTTTTATTTTCTTTTACATGAGAGACAGCATAAAAAACTTAAGTAAATGAATAGTCAGAAAATCAACACAAAATGACCGTAAGAATTTGATTTGTTCTAATGGATGCATTCTGGTCAAAACTTTCATCTACTATTTTACAATTCAATGCAAAAAGATTATTTCTATAATTATCATTTAAAATGCTCCTGAATAAATAGACAGTTAATGAAACCATCATGATAAAACAATCACAATTGTGATAATTTTAATTTATAAACTGCAAATAATACATAAATGCAATTTTAATATAAATAAGTGAAGATTTAATTAATAAAAATTAACTGAAATGCTGTCATTTTTCCATAATAACTTCAGAACAAATTATCCCAAATGAAATATTTTTAATATCATCTTAAAATGCAAATGTTAGATTTTCATTATTACCGATGTTATCTATGTATAATATTCTTTCAAATTTTATTATTTTTTCTTAATTTAATAAATATTTCATGGGATGCAAACGATTTTTTAACAACGAAATGCATAGATACTTCTTTGCTTGGCAATAGTGAGAGTTTGAACAATTTATGCATTTTTTATAATTCTGTTTTAATTTAAAAAATATTTTGGCAACGTTTTTTTGTTGATTTAAAAAGATGATTTTATAGCAATATTTCTTTGATGTTCCACAGCAGAGAATAGACACAAAAATTGTTTCCATTACATATAAGCAGAATTCTTGAAGAACTATTCTACATCTGAAAGGAAAAGTTAAAAGCAGAAAATTAATAATTTATAAAAGGAGAAAATTCTGATTTTATTTATTAGCTTTTAAAATAAGCTAGTTTTTATAAATTTGCTTTCAACAATTGAATTGCCTAATTTAATTTATATTCCAATTTTAATGTAAAATATAAAAGATTGTTATACACCTTAAAATTTTATTCAAAAATAATGATCATATTAAAAACATTAAGCATGAAAGTATTTTAATTTTAAGAAAAGTTGCGTAGGTATATCAGTAAGTAGATATTAAAACTCATCACACACACCACTCAAATCTGGTTTTCATACCAATTTTTTTTATTTTTCCTTAATGACTTTTTATTTCTCTCTCTCTCTTATTTTAATCCTGGGTTTTTTTTTCTCTTGAATCTTGAGAGAAGAGGTATTTTTATTCTAAGCACTATTTACAAAATTAATTAATTAATTAATTAAAAAACATTGAATTATATAGGTGAAAAATAAATTTTATCTTTAGTGGTGACTTTTAGCAGCAGAATTACAAAAAAAAAAAAATCTAATAAATTATTTTGCTTTCATTCAGAAGGAATACATTCCACCCTTTTCATACAAGAACTTTTTTTCTCGGCAACAAACGAAAACCGAGCTATGCAAAACGTAGTGGGATAGGAAAATTAAATAGACCATACCTTGGTCCTGTCCACAGACGAAATCGATCGGCCCGACTCTTCGTCTACCCCTTCTTCGGCTGCTATTTTTAACCTTTTTTTATGGCCATAGCACGAGGAAGAAACTGCACCCCTTTCTTTTTCGGAGTTTTTCATCACTGTTCCATAATCAGAGGTAATCTTAATCGATTATATTTAATCGAATCGAATTTCATGAATAAGGTTAGTGTAAAATAACGGTATCCAAGCAGACGATTTTAGTAAAATTATTATTATTATTTACTTCTGAGTTTTGCTGTAGCAAACGATTTACAATGCAGGAGATTCATAAAATATGAAACTATAAATTATTTTTATGAGGTTAGAAACATTTACTGATTTTTGTACTATTTAATTTGAATATGAAACCAATTTAAATAAATATACAGATAAACAGATTGATAAAAATGGATATTCTAAAGAAAATATTCTTTAGGTACGAAATTTTCAAAAACTTCTACTCTAAATGTTTTGTTGAAACATTTGATTCCGTCAGGAGAGCAACAATGTTTTAGCATGCAAAATTTCTAAATGATATTATTTTTTCTCATAACTTTTAATTTAATAATTCACTATTTTTAAAAAAATATTTTATTCCAACTTGCCAAAACATGAATTTTACCCAAGGAAATTTGTAAAAATATATAAATAAATTAATGAATGCACTAATCATTTTCACCCAAATACCAGGAGTTTCCAAAATTTTATCGGTGATTTAGTTCTAAATCTATTCAGCTTCGAAGTTTCCGAAAAGTTTCGATAAATTCCTTTGCGAACTAAAGTAAAATTCGTCTAAAAATATGTTGCTTGAAGCGTGAATTAATAAATTTATTATTTTTTTTAATTCCTAATTAACTTATTATTTAATTAATTTTCTATTAAATCACTAAATATATCAGTAACAATTCATTAATAAAACGGCAATTATTAATCTATACTTATAATAAAGCTCAATGTGTGTGTGTGTGTGTGTGTGTGTGTGTGTGTTGGCGCTCTACAGACCAGACCATTCAACCTACAGCTACCAAATTTAGCACGTGTATACCTTGGAGGCCGGGAATGTGCACCTGGGGGTTATTTTTTCGAATTTTTAACTAGAATTTTATTTATTTAAAAATTAAGCGAAATTTTGACGTGTTTCTGCTATAACTGTCGAAAATATTACCGCCCAAAAACGATTTTTACATGAAGTTAAAGATAAAAAATTTATCTTTTAAATGATACTACTGTTTTAATCTTAAAATTAAATTTCTATTTTTAATGAATTTTTAAATAAATATTTTAACTATTTTTTTCAATAATTTTTTTCGTCAAAAATAAAAATGAGGATTAAGCACGTTTCGCATTCAGGAGAAAAAAATAGCTTTTTTCAAAGTGTTGCCATCACATTGATTAAAGCTCTAACTGAAAATAAATTAAATCTTTTTGGAAATGAAATCTGCACAAATATAATTTTCGTCACGTGTCTGTAGGAAATGAAACAAATATGAAATATTATTTTTTCTAAAAAATAAATTCAAGAAAAATTCTTTTATGATCTTTTACACTATTTATATTATTAATCCAATAAATCAGTTTTATTTTAAGGCAAGTTTTGTTTAATATGAACAGGATATCCATTCAAATCTGGGCCACACAGCTAATTTGTAAACCTTTAGTAATACACAGATCTGTTGCGACATAAATCGTAAATATTTTATTTAAAAGTAGCAAACGATTATTTTAAAAATTATAAATTTTATTTTGTAAATAGTTGTGAAATTCAGATTGGCAACAGTGATATTTTTGGAACTTTTAATTTGTTGTTTAAAAACGATGCTAGAATTTTGAATGAAAATAAGTTGATGTAAATTTGATAATATTATCTATAATGTAATAAGATTTAGTTTCATAATAAGTTTGTCTGCATTCTATTTTTGTTGACGCACGAACACAGCAGATTTATTAAAATGGTTTAAATAGAAAAATGATTATATTTTATGTAACTTAATTCAATAAATGCTCTAATAAATAACGAATTTTTGATTTTACATAAAGCTTCTGCTGCCGAAATCACGAATAACAAAATGTTCTTGAAACACTAATATTTTAAATAAAAAGAATTAATTCCCAATCAACTAAATCAATCACTTAAACTGACTTATTTATGAAAATTTGAATAGCACTATTCAATAAAAAAAAGGATAATTTTAGATTTTCCATCGATCGTTTCAAAAAAAATACGCCAATCAGCGCGCAGGTTTCTCAAGATTAATTGGCCTAAGGTTATGAAAATGTTGAGTTTTTCTAAATTTTTAACACTCAAAACTTCATAAATAAGTCTTAGTTGATTGTGAAAAATAGAAACATTCATTCATTTATTTAAAATTTGGTGTGTCTAGAATATTGTTCAGAATATGATACCTTACTGCATTAAATTTAGATTTCATAATTTTTGAAATATATTTATATGCTGGAGCAAAATGTTATTATTGATTTCATTTCAATCCTTTTGAAAGCAAAACTAAAAACTGAATTGTATGCTAAATCTGAGAAATTTTTGTTGAATTATTCTTTGAGATATTACATAAATTATCAAAAATATTTTGTAGTTCACATAAGACTTAAATACCGAGATATTCTGTTTGCAATACTCATATTCAATAATAATAGTAATAAATAAATAGCAATAAAGATGATAGATAAAATAAAACGCTTGGTTTTATTAAAAAATATCTTTATATTAATTGCAATTTCATCATTTTCACTTTAAATTAAAGTTGACGTTTTACAGGAAATGACAACAAATTAGCAAAATATATAGAGTAAATTGAACGAAACGATCTAAACAACAGTATAAGTTTGGTATGACTATCAAAATTTGAAGATTAAAATTGTTTTGTTTGAGAATCTATTAAGAGACCAGTTACTTAAAATATTTAATTGAAAATTGTAGCGAGCGGTAATATTGGCGAACCGGCTGGTCGCCAAAGGCGGCTAGTAAATAATAAATTAATAATTATAAGTTAATAATAAATTATTAATAAACAATAATAAATAAATTATTAATAAATTATTAATAAGTTAATAATAAATTATAAATAAAAGTATTATAAAAAAGTTCAAATAGTTTCTAAAAATTCCTCTTTTCATTTACAGTTTTCATAGCAATAATTGATTTATATACTAAAGTAAATTCCTCCTGCAGTGTGTCCTAGAACATTTAATTATTACGAGTTTTGTGTTTATATAAAGAAAAGCTAGCTCAAAAAAATTAAAAATGAGATAATTCAAATATACAACAATATAAACTCATATTTAACCAATAAATAAACGTTGAAATATATATTATGCGAATTTTGTACTACGCTATATCATATATGACCATAAAAGAAAGGATTTCTACAAATACATATAACGATGGGTTTAATTAATTTAAGTATGTGTCGATTATCGTTTATATAAAAAAATCAATAATTTTTATGTTATTTTGAAATTAATTCTACCTTGCCATTTAATAAATAAAAAAATGCTTGCTTGAAAAAACATACTTATATCTCTTAAATGATAGCGGAACAATTACACTACGGTACATCAGTTGAAATTTCAAAAAAAAATGATTTTTTCACTCAAAAGAACGGCTTTTAATTATACAACGGTTTGCCCGTTAACGTTATTCAGGGAGAAATTAAAAAAAATATTTTTAAATAGTAAAAAAATAATTACTTAATCTCCAAATCATTCATTAAAGCCTGTTTTCATCTTCAATGTTTGTCATTAAAATTTGAAGTACTTATAACAAATATTTACGGAAAATTTTAAAGTTATCGCGTATTAAATCAGTTCTTGAAAGATATGTTAAATAAATTCACATGGGCGAAAAGTAACGTATTTAATATCAACACTTAACGGAACTCTGCATCTATCTATCGTCTGAAACTTTATTTTTAATTTAAAGATCTATCTTCGTTGGACAAAGAAATTTTTAATAACGCAGTTTCTCGGAAAATTACCAAACGATTCTTGAAAAGAATCTGTATTTTCAAAAATCTGTTTCTTGAAAAGAAGTTGTTTGTTAAAAGAATATTGTTTATAATAAATTAATAATATTTTCTAAAATATATAACTATTAACTTATGACAGATAACAAAAAAATGTTTTATAATTTTATAACTATTGAGAAAGATATAACTTCGGGTGCCAATTATCTATTGATGTTATATAGCATTATAATGTTAGAAGCTTATCCAAAAAAAAAAAAATAACGCAATGTCATATAACTGCCATTTAAATATTACAGAATAAGATGTCTTTTAACAATTTGTGAAGATTTAAGACCACAGTATGATATTAATTACAAGGAATGGAAATTCTCAGGCGATTTTTCCCTATCCGTTGGGAATTTCAGTGAATATAAGTAAAAAAATGACAGCGTGAGTTTAGAATCAGGGAAAGACCGATTTAAACCAGCGGGAGTTAGATTGAAGTTACATACCTCGCTCCATCAGAGTGTGCTTATCTCCGCTTATATAATATTCAAATAATTTTTCTAGAAGCATCCAGATCTAGTGTCCTAATAGAGATATCGCTGTAATTTATTTTCTAGAACCTTCGTTTTCGTTAATAAGTCTTAAGAAAGTTAATAAGTCTTCACCTCACAGAAAGAACACAGAGTAAAGAACAAACATGCCCGAACCAGGACTCGTACCCGCGACGCCAAAATCACGTAGAAGACGCGCTACCCCTAGACCAGGACGCCAGTTTTTCACGGTTTTAATTGCTCATTTTAAATTTTATTCAGGGTTATAAATGCTCGTCTTCAATTTTCTTCAAGATTAAGAATGTTCATTTTCAATTTTCTTAAGGGTTGAAAGTGCTCATCTCGAATTTTCTTCAAGGTTATAAATGCTCATCTTCAATTTTCTCTAGGATTGTATATGTCATCTTAAATTTTCTTCAAGATTGTAAATGCTCATCTTAAATTTTCTTCAGGGTTGTAAACGCTCATTTAAAGTTTTCTTCCGGGTTTTAAATATCATGTTAATTGTATTTTCGAAGTGATTAATGATTTTGTTCATTTGCAAAGATGCCTCACTCAATCTTTACCTACAGTGACCCCAAGTATCACAGTATGCCACACAATATTGTGATACTATATTATTCAATATTCTCCAATATTATAAGCAGTAATTGCTTAAGATCGTATAATACTCTCCAATCTATGCTATGGTTTGAGCTTGAATTTTTACAATCTTACCGAATACGATACAACTTTAAAAAAAAAAAAAAGGAAGTTCAGAAACAGTCAAGATTTAAAGAATCAAGGAACATAAAACGTGACAAGGTGGTTTTGCTTTTTTTTCCCTCTCTTCAGAAAAAAAAAAAAACTGTTTGGCCACCTGCCGTTGAAAAGTTCGCTTTCGAGCATTCTGAACGCTAATCTCTTGTATATCTATAATTTTAAAAAATTCCTCTCAGAAGATATAGAAAAGAATAATGAATTTGTAATTGAAAGAAAGTTAATCAAGCAGTAAAAATGCATTAATCATTTAAAAATAAATTAATCAAGAGATATTTATGATTGTGTTATAATCGGCCTTTATGTATTAGAATATTTGATGTCCTATTATGAAATTTAATGTATATAATTCTAAGAACATTCTTGGCATCTAGATTATCAGTGAAGAACTTGGACCAAATTTCTAAGATATTATAAGATACTTATCTGCGAATAAGAAATCACAGTAACATTATGATTTCGCTATAATCGTCCTTTACTTATAAGAATATTTAAATCTAAGAATATTCTCAATGTTTAGAATATCAGTGAAGAACTCAGAGTAAATTTCTTAGATATTATATATGTTCTAAAAAATAACAAAGATTCTTGAACCGTTTTCAGGTTAACCTAATTTACATTCAACGAACGAAAAATATCCATAACATTTTAAAAATATTACATCATATTCCGATCTTAATCTATATGTAATCTGAGAATAAGAAGTCACAATAGCATTATGATTTCGCAACAATCTGCATTAATGTATTAGAATATTAGAAATCCTATTCTAAAGTTTAATGTATATAATTCTAAGAATATTCTTGGCATTTAGAATATCAGTGAAGAACCCAGAGCAAATTTTTAATATTTTAAATATGTTCTAAAAAATAACAAATATTCTTTAACCTTTCTGAGGTTTAATCTAAGTCTGAACATTAAACGAAAAAAAAACCCTACAAAATTATAAAAAGTTTTACATTGTATTCCGAAGTTAATCTTCATGTAATCTGCGAGTAACAAATCACAATGACAACTAGCTATGCAGTAAATAGAATACAAGAGAAAAGTAAGTATCTGATTGTAAGGAAAGGCTGACAAGTCTATTTTCAACGAGCAGAGAGACAAAATACTTCGTCTAACAATAATTACTTCCCGGCGAACTGGTAATTACTCTCTCAGAGGTTCGTGTTCTTTTTCGAATAGAAATTCAAGTCTTTAATTTTACGTTCAAGAAATTTTGATGCAAAAAGTGAAAGGTTGTTGAACTGTTTTGGAAGTTTAAGTATTTTTATACTTTATTGCAAAATTGGATGTAAACACCCAAATGAAAAAAGTAAAAATGATATTAAAATAAATCAAACTGGAAGTTAGTTATTTTAAGATTCATAATTTATTGGCAATAAAAATAAATAATTCATGGAGAATAAACGTAACATTATATCGATTTGAAGTATTAACTTTGAACTGTATAGATAACTGTGTAGAAACGAAATAAAAATTTGCAAAAGCATTGTAGTTTTGCAATTAAAATTTCGTCAACGAATTTTCATACTCATACTAAAATATATTTCAGAGGCCTTTAAAGATATTGCATTTTTTATTGATTAAAATAAAAAGGAAATCTTAAAAAAATTTTTTTAGAGTTTTCAAACTTTTATCACAATGTAGTCTAGTAATGTTTCACATGCTTAATCCATTAGTCTTTATATATATATATATATATATATATATAATTTTCTTAATTACGTAAGTGGAAATGTGCACAAAAAATGTGTTTTAAATTTTTGTAAAATATAATTAATTTTTTTGAAAAATTTAATAAATTTAGAAAAATTAGTAACGGAATATTGGAATCATTCATAAATTAATTTTTTTTCTATTTTAAAGTGGCACAAGAATGGTTTCTGTTCAATTAGAGGCTTCTAAGTTACTGAAGAAAAATACAAACATGCTGATTAGTTATTCATTAAAAGTCTAATGAGTACTTTGGACATAATTTTCTTAGCTAACATCTATTATCTAATGGATACTAAAGTTAAGTATCATATTTTATCTATCAAACGCTTTGCATTTTGGAGTTACCGACTTCAGTTGTGATTGATCAGATAGACATTTTATGAATGATTTTATTCAAGATTTGATAAATATCTACAGACTTTTCCATTAACCCATATACCAAATTTCATCCGTCTAGCTCAAAAAGTTTATGTTTTATCATGTTAACAGGTAAATAAGCATAGTTAGAAAAATATGTTTTTCGAACTCAGAAAATTCTGAAAAAGAGAGATTAATGAAAAACTAAAAATAGATTTTTTTTTTTTTTTTTTTTTTTTTTTTTTTACGAATGCAGTGCTTTTTTTATACTTTATACGAGAAAACTGAAGAAGAAAAGAAAAGTTAAGAAAAGAAAATGAATCTTCATAATATGATATTGAAATTATTTTTAGAAGAAAAATATTAAAATTAATGAAAAGTTGATATTATTTAAGGTGGTGCAATATCATATGAAATTAACGAAGAAAAACACTAAAATATCGATCAAACTAAATTAAAAACTGAAATGAAATTTCGAAAAACTCTGATTTTTGACCGAGTTTTTTCCCTGTTCATATTGTATCATGCATATTAATTGTTTTACGTCGAGCCTATAAACATTATTATAGCATAAAATCATCTTTGATCCGTAAATTCAATATTAAATAGCTGAAAATTATTTATAATATAATTTTGTAAGTAATTAATACAATATTGTGTCCTTATTTTCCTACTTCTTATTTAAAATACAAGTTGTTGAATTTCTTCAAACAAAAATTTGCCGCCATTTGTGAAGAGGCTCAAATAATTCAGTCTATTTTGTCATGCTAATTTAATTCTGCAATGTAGGAGGAGAAAGAGAAACAAATCATAAAAAGGATGTGACGTCACAGCTACGTGAATGTGCTACCAAGTTAAATTCTGTGCAATTACACCTATCATATAATTTCGAAATCACAAAAACTGTATAAAGAGAAATTAAAATAAATTCCATGAAGGAATTCGAGAGTAAATCAGGGAAAAGACGAGCATAAGTGGTCTCCCCAAAATTTCCTCGCAACTTTTATCATAAATTTAACATTTTAACTGATTCTATGGTGTCAACCTTGGCGAGTAATCTGGCGATGCATTAATAGTATCTGAAAATTGAATGTGTGATTTATACTCATTTTTCTCAACCGATTGAAACAAAAATTTGAAAATTCCATATCAAATTTGATATGTTTAAGTCACTACGTTTTGGAATTATCGCGTTAACATGTTTCTGAAAGTACACATCAACAGACAGTCAACTTGTCATTGGATTTGGCTCAAATTATGAAAGGTACATGCGCTATAGATGTTAAATCTGTGTCCTGAATTTTATCTAATTAACTCTCTTCGTTTTGTTGTTATTGTATTAACTTATATTCGAACAACTGTACAAACGGACTTCCTCTAAACAGATTTTACTTCAAATTTGATAGAAATCTGAAAATTTGGTGTAACGTTCATATACCAAATTTCAACAGTCTAGCTCGAAGAGTTTTTGAGTTGTCTTTGCCACAAACAGAAATATGGATGGAAATTTTCCAAAAATGTGTTTTTCGAACTGAGGAAGGTATAAAACATGGAGATTCGTTAAAATCTGGAGTTTGATTATTATTTTTTGACGATTACTATACTTCCTTAATACTATTTCTATGAGAAAGTAAAATCATTGGTAAGATTTAAATTGGTAAATGGCGAAAAGTTGAAGTGAAAACGTTTTTGGGTGTAATTGTTTAGAAAGTAACATATAGTTAGATATATAGATATATATACTTGTTAGAAATATATATATTAACTAAGTAAATTCAATTTCTTTGATTACTATAAATTTATTTTATTAATACCAGAAATCTATGCAGGAAGAATGTTAAAATATCCATGTAAAACATTTGGAGTCGTAGTTCTTCCAAATAAGCCAATGGAAACACATGTTCCTACCAAGATGCTAAATAAAGGGTTAATGTATGAAGCTATGGTTAAATAATTGATTGTCAATCATTTCCAAGTAATGAAGTTTTCAAAAAAAGTCAAATTTATAATAAACCAATTAATCAAAATAATTGCAACTAAAACAGTCATTTATGAAATATTTTCTGGTTTACGGTTAAATGTTATAAGTCTTGAATCTAATCTATATCTATACTTATAATAAAGCTCAATGTGTGTGTGTGTGTGTGTGTGTGTTGGCGCTCTACAGACCAGACCATTCAACCTACAGCTACCAAATTTGGCACGTGTATACCTTGGAGGCCGGGAATGTGCACCTGGGGGTTATTTTTTCGAATTTTTAACTAGAATTTTATTTATTTAAAAATTAATCGAAATTTTGACGTGTTTGTGCTATAACTGCCGAAAATATTACCGCACAAAAAAGATTTTTACATGAAGTTAAAGATAAAAAAATTATCTTTTAAATGATACTACTGTTTTAATCTTAAAATTAAATTTCTATTTTTAATGAATTTTTAAATAAATATTTTAACTATGTTTTTCAATAATTTTTTTCGTCAAAAATAAAAATGAGGATTAAGCACGTTTCGCATTCCTGAGAAAAAAAATAGCTTTTTTCAAAGTGTTGCCATCACATTGATTAAAGCTCTAACTGAAAATAAATTAAATCTTTTTGGAAATGAAATCTGCAAAAATATAATTTTCAGCAAGTGTCTGTAGGAAATGAAACAAATATGAAATATTAATTTTTCTAAAAAATAAATTCAAGAAAAATTATTTTATGATCTTTTACACTCTCTATACAGGGTGTTTATTCTGTCCCGGATCCATTTTGATATTTAATGACTCATAAAATAATGAAGATGTAAACAAACTTATAGCATTTATTGAAGGAATAACTCATATATTTTCCTTTTCAGGTTTGAATATTTTTA
>JAPMOR010068394.1:345238-364906 GCA_026543865.1 Argiope aurantia | reverse complement strand
AAACAAACTTATGGCATTTATTGATGGAATAACTCATATATTTTCCTTTTCAGGTTTGAATATTTTTACTTTTGTAAATATCGTCTGCGCGTGTTTTTAATTTCAGATAATTTCATTTTCCAGTCTAAATATCTGTACTTTTCTAAATATCGTCTGCTTATTAATTGCATTTTTCTCTCTTTTGTTTTTGGCAACTATTGAAATGTTATGTTTACTTTTGATGTGTTTGTTCTAAATAGTACTTTTGTATGTGATGTTTTATTCAATCGGATATTAAGGAGAATGCATACACCACAAGAGAAAGCACAGATTTTATGGTGGTCATAGAGTTAATTTCCAATCAACTAAATCACTGACTTTTAAGAGTTAATTTCAAATCCCTTAAACTGACTGATTTATGAAGATTTGAATATCACTATTCAATAAAAAAAGGATAATTTTAGATTTTTCATCGATCGTTTCAAAGAAAATACGCCAATAAGCGCGCAGGTTTCTCAAGATTAATTGGCCTAAGATTATGAAAATGGTGAGTTTTTCTAAATTTTTAACATTTAAAACTTCATAAATAAGTCTTAGTTGATCGTGGAAAATAGAAACATTCATTCATTTATTTAAAATTTGGTGTGTCCAGAATATTTATCAGAATATGATACCTTACTGCATTAAATTTAGACTTCATAATTTTTGAAATATATTTATAAGCATGAACAAAATATTATTATTGATTTCATTTCAATCCTTTTGAAAGCAAAACTAAAAACTGAATTTTATACTGAATCTCAGAAATTTTTGTTGAATTATTGTTTGAGATATTACATAAACTATGAAAAATATTTTGTAGTTAACATAAGACTTAAATACCGAGCAATTCTGTTTGCAATACTCAAATTCAATAATAATAATAATAATTAATTAATAACAATAAAGATGATAAATAAAATAAAACGCTTGGTTTTATTAAAAAATATCTTAATATTAATTACAATTTCGTCATTTACATTTTTAATTAAAGTTGAAGTTTTACCGGAAATGGCAACAAATTAGCAAAATATATATAGTAAATTGAACGAAACGATCTAAACAGTATAAGTTTGGTATAACTATCAAAATTTGAAGATTAAAAATGCTTTGTTTGAGAATCTTTTAAGAGACCAGTTACTTATAATATTTAATTGAAAATTGTAGTGAGCGGTAATACTGGCGAACCGGCTGGTTGCCAAAGGCGGCTAGTTATAAATAAAAAAATATTTATGTCCATGAATGTAAGCAGGTTTCATATCTCTTACTAAATAAGTTGGCAAAATTCAGCTAAAATTTGATCAACTTATTATATAAGGCACGAGAAAAAAATACTATAAACTTATAAAAAAACAAAAATTAATTAACTATTCAATTAATTATAAATTGAAAAAAAAAACTTTTCCATGCTTTAAACTATTGTATCATTATTTTTAAAAAATGTTTTTATTGGGTATTTGTATTTAAAAATTCAGTCAATCATTGAAAGATAGATGATCTTTTTAATACTTTTATATTTGTGAAAAAAATTTAAATTGCTTATATAATAATATTAACAGCTTATGGTGAAAATTAACTGTCAATAGTGTCGGCTGCTTCAAAAATATTCTAATTAAATGTAGACTATAAAGCATTTATAATATAAAAGGATTTGAATGTATTAATATTTCATACAAAAGTAGATATACGTAAAAAATATTGTATATGAAATGGATTTAATCCCAAAAACGTTGGGTAGATCCATTCCAGTTGATAAAATAACTGCAATTAATTTTATGTGGGTGTTTCAATTGTCTTGACATACTGTTATATTTCAACGCAATTCTAACGTTCTAGCAGCAAAATAAGAAATAGTAATTGATAAAATGGAATATACATAAAATAATTAGGGGCAAGAAAAAAACCGTGTTTCTTTTAGAAGTGTAATAGTAACATAAATACAGAAATTGTCAATGTCTATATATAAAAAAAAACCTATTAAATTATTTTTAATGTTTATATAAAATTTTGCGTCTGAAATCGGAAACTAATATAATATAAATATTCATCTATCTTGTTAGAATAATGAATTTTATATATATTTCTTAAATAACATTATATCGCATTCTTGCATAAAAATAGCAGTTTTAATTAACATTTGGGTGAACATTCTCTTACAAATTGATGAATAGATAATAGAATAATGAATAGATTCGCATAAACTTAATTTCACATTAATGAAATATTAAATTTAGATTACTATCATTAATTCATAGAAATATATTCGAGGCCAAAAGTTCATGTGAGTGAAATGAAAGATAACGATATAGATTATTTACTTATGCACTTGTTATTCCATATTCGCATCAAAAGGCTTTTAATTTAATTTGTTCTTATACAAATATACATGTAAGTATAAATGCATTTTCTTATAACAATAATTTCTGTTTTCTTTTCTATTTTGGTTTTCAAGCATTCCAATATTCTAAATATTTAATGAAATCTTTTTATAGTTTTGCTAAAAGGGAGAAAATCAAAACTCTACTGAGAGTTTTTATTTAAAGAAGAGCGCAATTCATGTCTATAAAACTGATGAGTCTGTAGAAGTAGTCACTCGTGCTAATTAAATTCGATCAGACAAATGTCTTTAAATTAATCATCGATTCATATGATGATCATTGGAATATTCTCCTCTAAATTTCAGCAAGTACCAATGCTATTTCATCAAACATCTATCTGCAATTTATATAATTTAAATTTTTTTATATTATCTAATGGAAGATGCAGTTTTGATAATTTTAACAAATCATTCATATAAATGATTTTAATATTCTACATACGATATTTTAGTTTTAGTGCTAAAAACCATTTGCTATATTAAAATCAATAAGATAAATAATTTTTTTTAATAAAATATATGCTTTACTAAATAAACTAATTCTAAAAAATGTAATTAAATTTCATCCATTTCCAGTTCAATACGACTAATTTTTATAATCAAAAATTTTCTTTTTTTAAAAAATATTTTCATTATTTCTTCAAGAAAACATTTTCAGATCTATTCATGCTAAAGTCATGTTATTTTTAAGAAATAATGTTTGAAATATTAAATTAAAGAACAAGAAATTCAGTTTGTGTAAATAATATTTTAAGACAGATAAGACAAATAATCTGATTTATAATTATTCAAAAAACATACTGTATAGATTGTAATGATTCTTAAAACATTTCTTTTTTAAATATTAATCTAGCACTTTCCTTAATTATTTAATTTTAATTTCTTTCAGAAAGTTACAATACTTTACAGGAATTTCAAGAAAAAATACACACTAAAAGTTGTGTTTTTTCCTGTAATGTTTTGAAATCAAATTATACTACATATTGTGCATTTTAAAGTTGGTTCGCAGTTTTACAATTACACTTCCATTGTACAAAATAAATTAAACGAATTCTGCCTATATTTCATCAAACGAGAAACTAAGGGTACGAAAACAGAAATATTTTTATTTAAAAATAACCTTCTATATTTACGCAAAAATATTCCACATTACGTATTAAAACAACTCATTCATTTGCTATTTTGAGAATGACATCATATATCAGAGTGTGTATCTAGAAATCTTTTTGTCAAAATAAACAAACATCGATTAAGAAATTTGAACATAATTTATAACTTATAATATCAAAGATAAAATAACTCTAGGATGCTATTTTTAGCTGAGGTTTCGTTAAAAACCTTTCAGAGATACGTAAACTCGTTTAAAGTTTTTCGTAATGATGCCACAAGATTGCCAAGAATTTTTGGCACCTGAAACTCTTTTTTACTTTTTCCATCTGAGTTATCTTGCAGATGTTTCTTTTATAAATCAAGCCAAAAGAGAAATCGTTTGGGTTCTTCAAGCATCTAGTAAATCTTTTTCATTTTAATTTTTAATTAAATATTTTTATTTAATAAATAATAAAATATTAACACTTGCTCTAAAATTTGATTAATAAGTTTTTTAATACTTGAACTCAACTGCGATTTGAATAATTTAATTTAATGGATAATATCGTCTGTACTATCGTTTCATTTTTAAAATATTATAAATCAATAGGAATTAGAATAATTTATTGCATGAATAACATCGTCTGCACTATTTTTTCAGATTAAATCTGTTCCAAATCAATAAGCATCTCATATTATTATTGAAATAAAATTTAATTAATTATTTGTTTATATTTAAAATAAACTATTATTAGAATAATTTAATTCAATAAACAATATTGCTTCAGCCATTGCTTAAATTGTTCGCCAGTTATTTGAATTTGAAAACAAGCCTATACACCATGTAGCTGTTGTAAAAAAATATAATTAATCAAATTATCTGTATTTAAATAAGTCTTTAATTGATTACCTTTATTCAATGAGTATTATCGTTTGGCATATTGCTAAATAAAAAAGTAAGCAAAAATGTCGAAAAATGTTATTTAATTTAAATGGCACATTCGGAAATGTATTTTGATCGAATTCATTTTTAAGTACTTTCATAACAGACTGATCAAAATCGATTTTGAATTTACAGAGAACTTTTTACAACTGATAATTATGATATGCATTTTAGTGAAAAAAATCAGAGAAGGCAACGTGCCGTGGTTCGATAATGTTCGAATTGGATGGTTCATATCCTCCTGGCATTACTATTCTTAAACGAGAGGGAGTGACTTTTTCCAAAATATCTCGTAAATTGCTAATAAATATGGTAACCCTTATATAGTAATTGCAGACTTAATGCAAAGTCGGGATCGGCAGATTTTTTGCGTTCTTACAATTAAAGACAGAGGGAAGTAGGATAAGTGATAACTTACGGTGCGATCCTTGTCGTTTTACATAGTGTGTGCAACACAATATAGTGCGTATTTTTTGGAGGGAGGAAGGGCTCAGAGAAGTTTTAAAAATAGAAATTCATAAAAATATCGGTCCAATTTTTTTACCTCAAGGTTTAGATGACTTACAGATAAGTTTTGCCTAAATTTTCTTCGCTCGTATTTTATATAAAATAAAAATAAAGATTTCTGATATGATGAACGTTCTTCAAGCTGAATTAATGAATTATGTATTTCAAATACGAATTTCATAATGAACATTGATTTAAACCATGCGCATCTAGGTCTTGGACCAGTAACCACAACAACATTGTTACGGAAAATCCGTCCTTTGACTTTCCGATGAAAACATCAAAAACAATCTCTTAGCAAAATTGTAAACATATTTTAACAGTATATAGCCAAATAGATGGAACTTTTGGAATTTTAATTTTAGTTCTTCCCGGGAGGCATAATTTGTAACGATAAAAACTATAAGAGATATGGCAGTCTATATCGAGACACAAGAGTAAAAGACAGAAATTTTCAGTGATGTAGTAATTTTACTAAGTGATTTTGATAGGGAGTTTTTCGACAAGCGTAGATTTCGGTAATAATTTAGGTTTATAGAACCTTAGGTAACTTTAAACGAATGTTGTAAGCATTGCGAGATTTATCCGTTCACTCTGATTGTGGGATGTGCAGAAGTCATCAGTTTTTTAGAGCCCGTGTAGAATTAATTAAATAAAACAGTAGGGATTTGATCAAGAAATAAAAGAATGTTTTAGAATGTAATTAATATGTACTGATTTAAAATAAAAAGTAAATTTAAAAACATGATATATTGGCCTTCGAAAAAGGCCTTAGTTTCTCCCAAAATTTAATTATTTTCTTATTTTCTGGCGCATATAAGTTCAGATTTCGTTTATTTGGCTGGCGCAATCATTTGAATTTAATACACTTGGCTCAAATAATTTTCAGTGTATTACTGAATAATATTAAAATGTTTAGCAAGGATCGTGCCATTAAGTATTATGCTGTCGCACCTGTCTGTGTAGATTCGATGGCAGATTTCAGGTTAGGCGGGCTAAGTAACTAAGTATTTACAGACACTTTATTGAAGGGTGCCTGTAGTTAGGTCGAGTTAAAAAAAATATTAATTATAGAGTAATTTTAAATTTAGCTTTGTAAACAAAATTTAAATTTGCTAAGAATACAAAATCTATAATTTATAAAAATATAAGGATGGTATTTATTCAGAATAATTTATTTGTTTATTATATGCTTCATTGTGTTCACTTAGTTATTGCAGTATTTATAAACATAAAGCATCTAAAATAATATTGGGTATAAAAATGAATGTCTCCCTTTCATGCGTCATAGTTTATAAGTAAAAGCATTACCATTTTACAAAACTGCCTAAATAAAAAATAAAAAATAAAATAAATAATAAACCTTGTTATTTAAGTGAAAAAAGTAGAGAAGCATAAAATTAAATTGAGCCTAAAGAAGGATATCTTACGAAGCGCAGCCTAAGCCTACAAATTCCTAAAACCGTCATCAGTTTTAAGCTTTCGCCAAAAGATTCCCCAATGATATAAAATTTCATGAAAAGAATCGTCAACACCGGCAGAACAGGAAATCAAAGCCTAATAGTAACTAAGTCATAGATTTGCCCCTGATGGTCATTAGCAACAATTAAGCGTGAGTGAAAGTGTTTAATATTCAGGTTACATCGCACTTTCTTTCAGGAAAATTGGGGTTGGCGCAGATTCTTTTGCATACGCACACCCACCCCTTCTTTAACAACTGGTAAGCAGGGTTATTATTAGAATCTTTTGTTCTTCCTTTCATGCTTTCTTAGCATTCTGCCGATATTCAACCCTTCATGATTAGTATGACAGCAAAGTCATTTTCGACGTGACTTTTCAGAAATGTATCGAGTAAGGGAAAAGGTCCCTGATGAATGCAGACGATTTAGACGAGTTATCATCCGTAGAACGAACGAGGAAGCCCTTTCAACCCGAACGGTTTCCACGACCCCCACCCGAGCGGAAATTAATTCAGAAACGCATCAGTCTACCGGAACAGTCAATGCCTCTTCGCCCAGTGGGAAAAATAGGATTCCAGGGAGAGAGTTTTGACCGTTTGCAACAGTCAATCAATCTTTTTAAAAGACTGGGTCAGCCGGACAAGGAACACGCTTTTGGAATGGAATGGCACCTGTTACGTTGTGAAAGGTGCTTCAGGGAACTGAACTGAAAGGACCCGATTGAACAGACTTACGTAATAGATGTTCCATTTATGTAATAAGACAAAGTCTAGACCGATATCATTTTATTAGAAATAAAATTCGTTAAATGGATTCATATTTTTTATCATTAAAGATTATATGTGTTCTAAATTAATCATAAAAAAATTCTAATTCAAGATTTATTGAGGGTAAAAATAGAGCAAAAGCCCAATGATATATTTTATCGTTTAAAAAAAAATAACCAAAAATGTAAACAAATTGCAAAAAAAAAAAAAAATATTTATATGTGTTTACTGAATTGAATTTATTGGATTTATTAGTTTAATTTATTAGAGTTACTTTATATTTTAAAGAATTTCGTCATATTTCTTTTATAATTTTGTTTGAATGGCAGTAAGAAAGAGAAAAGCGAAATTGCAACTTCTATGTTGAAACACTGCTGTCTGATGTTGTTTTAGACTTGATTCATTCGTTACTTTTTCGTTTGGCTTGATTGCCTCAGCAGTTGCATTTTGTAAGCAAAGATGTTTATATGACATCGTTTACAATAAGGACGCCATTCTAAAAACATTATATAAGCGAAAACGAAAATTCTATTTTGAATTTTATGCCTAATGACATTTTTTTTTCTTCCTTTTATAACATTAATATTGACAAGTTGATGTCTAATAAAATAATTTTTTAATCATTTTTTGAAGAAAGCAATTATTTTTATCATAATGTTAAAATCGAAAAGGGGACGTTCGATGAAAGCAGATTTTGCTTAATTGTAATGTTAACATTGGCAAAAGTAAGCTAATAAAAAAATGATGAAACGTAAAAATTAGTTTGGATTTCGTAAAGCAATTCAAACTAATGTTTAATTTTTATCAATAATAAAAAGCACAATTGAAAATTGTATTATAATTAGATTTTTAAAAATATTTTAAACAGAAACAAAATTGACAAAGTCGCTAATTGTTTGGATTTTAATGTGCTATAAGAATGATATATTTGCTCTGAAATTACAAAGAAAAATTTTTCATATTCTGACTAATCTTTAATGAAGTATCTAGTTAAAATCTTGCAAATGTTTTCTTAATGACTACAACATAACAGATTACTACAAGTCAAATGATCTATTTAAATCAACCATCTGCTTTGTAGAAGAATTTTAATTATTTTCTAATTACGAAATTTACCAAAAATATGCCAGTCCAAAAATTTATCATAAAAAAATCATATTGTGAAAAAATAATCAATGCAACTTCACCTAATAGCGAAATAAAATTTTTCGAGCGATTTAATAATTAGGCTTAAATCTTGTTGAAACAAATATATTTTTGTCTAAAAAGTTTCCTAATTCAATAACTATATTTATCACCATTGTATCAAATTGTCACTGTATGGATTAAAATTTATGTAAAAGATAAATATATTTATAAATTTTTATTTTAGAAAAAAAAAAACTTTGCTACAAAAATCTATTCAAAGCATAAATTTATTTTTCTTCAAGAAATCAAATTACAATAAACTGGAGCAATAGAAGATCATATAATGACTTTTCGATAAGAATAAGCGAATAAATTCAATTAAATTCAAAATAGATAAATAAACAATTATTCTGAATATTAAAAGAACTGATAAATAATAACATACTAATGCGGTACAGATAGCCAGGCATTAGTACTTTTTTTATAAATATAAAGTCGTATATATGTTTAGAGAAATACCTGTTTATACCAATTTAAAAAAATATGGAAAAATAATTTTTATATAAAAATATTGTAATCTAAAATAGAGATTATGAATACAAAATTCTAAAAGTAAGCCGAAAACACATTAATTTAAAATTTTCCACGAAAACGCGGTGGTGCAATTTGAGACATTTACTTTGAAAACAGGGTTAAATTCCAACACGGGACGTCTGGAGATTTTAATTATTTTAAAATTTCCCGTTTGCCGTTATAACAAATCTATAAAATATTGTTACAGAAGTAATAATGAAACTATTCTGAGAGAATTACTAAACAAATAAAAAATTTCAAAATTTAATTAAAATATTTTTTTTTCCTCTATTCACTCAAAAATTAGCGTTTTTCAAAACATGAAAATATTTGCAAAGGCTATTTTTTCTCCTTTATTTTAAAATTAAAAAAAAATAGATGACAAAGGTATTTATTATTTAAAAACTAAGAGATAATGATATAAAAATTCTACTCACATGAAACTTTACCTAAACACCTTTGATATAACGCAACATTTTTCATTAACATGCAGCAGAAGTCAATTATTGAAGTTTTCCTTAAGATTAATATATTTTATATGCATAAACACGATTGCAAACGTGAATTTATTGAGGTCCAATAAAAAAAATCAGAATGAATAAATAGGTTTGACGTAAACGAGACGTGCAAACTTAATATAAAGTGGATTTACTCATATAAATAATAATTAATTTTCTTTAAAAGAGGTCTAACAAGAAAAAAACACAGCAGTTATTTAAACAGTTTATCTTAGACAAGACGCATTGCTTAGGTGTGAGGTGATTTTAATCATATAAAAAGCAATTCATTTTTGTTAATTGCAATAAACGCTGTGAATGAAAGTTAAAATAATCGTCCGTACAAATGAAATCGAATAATTTAGGAAAAAAAGTATTATAAAAAATAGGCAGAATTGCTTTTTTCCTTGTTATAAATAAATAAATAACTCTAATTACTTAAAATGTTTAACAATTAATGAAAGTGCTTCTAATACCGCAACACCAATTAATTTATTATTGAAGAATTATACAGACTTTTCAAAGATCTTATTACGGAGTCAAACGATATTAAACAGACAATAAAAAATGGATGAATTGTTTTAAAATTAATTTTTATAAAATTTCTTTTATAATTAAAACATTGATAATCTAATAAAATAATTTTGTCATATTCAATTGATACAATACATTTATATAAGCTATTGTCTTTCACAACATAATTATTTTCACTTGTAAAAAAGTTCTGAAACTAAAAATGAATATAACTTTAAGGCTTTATTTTAAAAAAAAAAATCGTTTTCAAATTAAAATTCTAGTTCTATTTGATTAGCACATCAAACGTACCTTTCAAATGATAATAATAATAAAAAAAAATACTTACCATTTATACTGTTGATATACTTGAAAATTTCCTTAAATCTTGATCTTCAGAACATATAAGATGAGTATTTCCCTTTATTCTTTCGTCCTTTATTTCTGGTGTATATTAATTAAAATTCTTCAACAGAAAATTTTCAAGAATATATTGAAATTCTGTTTGTTTCAGTTTGTCGAACTATTTTATTTCTTAATAATTCGTCAAAATATTTTTTGTCGTTTATGTTCGTATTGGAATCAATACAATTTTCATATAATATAAAGTTTATTTTATTATTTATTGCTTGTTCTTAAGTTTTAAACATTTGTGCTGATAACAAAAAAAAAGTGTAGGTTTTTGTTTTCTTGTTATGTATGGTCGATTATTTTTACTATCTTTTTTAAAATATTATTCCATTAAATTACTTTTTCTTTTCCTATTCAATAAAACCAGAAATCGTTTGCCAATTACGAGATATAAATTATTTCCTCGCTGGTGGCAACAATTAATTTAATACACATTCCAGTGCATCCGGAAACTAGTTTCTCGAGAGTGGCCCAATGAAATCGAGGCAAAAAAACACGAACAACCAATCAAGGACAAGCAGAAAAGTTGATGGGAAAACAGCTGCCACGCTCTTCTTGCAACAACTTTCGCTCCGACTTGTCAAACTTGTCTCCCATTACCCAGTTGTCACTTTGCACACCTTATGCACTCGCTGCTGAACCAAACGATTCCTCTCCGTAACCGCCCCACAGGGGTATTCGAGTTCCGTTTCAGTCCAGCAGTGGCTGTAGTGGAGTTGCAGCAGCATTTCCAGTCGAATGCCAGTCAAGGTTGGGGTTGTCGCGCAATACAGAGAAGACACTGCATATTTTGACTAAGTCCGATTTTGTAGTATCATCTCGTTTCGGGTTGCAGGCAGCAGCGGAATCGACCGGGACGGTAGAGGGCGCTGCGAACGCGGGGGTCTTCATCTCGTTTTGGCTCTAGGATGCGTTCGTGAGTTTTGGGCGGACCCATTTTCTCCGCGGGGTGTCTAGTTGCAGCAGTTCAGTTTTTTCTTCTATACGTATACTTATTTATATTTAGGGCGGTCGTTTTTGAGCCTATAGAGTTATGCAGTGGAAAGGTAGGCGTCTGAGATGTGTTTGACTTAATTGCAAATATTTAAACAGTTTGTAGCAATTTTATTTACGTTTATGAATTAAAGGCAATAGTTATGAATGGAATACGCTGTCTGTGCCTTTCTAAATGCAGAAAGTTATTTATGAATCACAGAATTTGGTTATTAAGTTAGCAATTATTTTAGTGTCCCGAGTCCTCAAAAAAAATTTTTGTTTTCGGTATTTTGAGAATTATTTAATATTGTAATTTCATTTAATTATAAAGGCCGTCCGATCGAACTTATTCAAATTAAAGTCAAGTATCGTTTAAATTAATTTTGGAAAATCCTGCTAGGACATTTTTATTTAACTACTTCTGCATATTTTATATTATGTTATTTTATAATTCTAAAAAAAAATTTATGGTGCTTTATAATTTTTTTAAAAAAAGCCCGATCCTATTATTAAATATTATTTTGACTGTATTAAAAAAGTTTGCCAATTTTGTTTATTTGTTTGCTGAATTGTTTTTTTTTTTTTTTTTTTTTGTAATATGTGATATTTTGAAACGGGCATTTTAGGAAGTGATTTTCAACTAAGCGCTTTGCTATTTCAGTATGTCAAAGTTTTCTACTTAAACTACTAATAGAAAGGTTAAATAAAAATCGATTAACAATTTTAAGTTTTGAAAGTTTTGATGGGCAAAGGGCTTCCCAGAGATTTGCTTTGTCTAAGAAACTCCAAAAGGTTTATTTTCGGTCCTGATGAATTATAAAAGACGCTGATTGAATGGAATTTAAGACTTCCTTACTCGAAATCCCAAGAGCGCATAGTCTATATACCAAATTTCGTTTGCAATCCGTTCATCCGTTTGCGTTGTATTATGCTGTTTATAGGTGAAGTTTAATTATAATCGCCCTGTACTTATGGCTCTTAAGTTTAAAAGTTATGATGGATGCCCGTTCGGGTTAGGATTTAGGATTTTAAGAAATTAGAGAAAAAGAGAAAAAATATTTAGTAAAAAGACAGTAGATTTCTTTAATTTCTTTTTAAAAAGTCGTAACTCATTGGTTTTATGAGTTAAAAGTCTCAATGGAAATTTTCCCTATCTTTTCCCTCTCTTCGGCCAATTAATTTGATCTCATAATTAACTTTAGCTCTCGTAAAGGGCTCTTGAATAAAATGCAGATACAGCTAGAATTACCAGATTTTTAAAACTTCAATTCGTGTTCATGGTAAAAACGGAGAAATCGGAAAACATTGCAAAAATTCTAAAATATATGTATTAATATATAAAAATAAATAAAATGTATTACGTTCCAAAAGAATAAAACATCATTAATAACATTTTCAAAAAAAAAAAAAAAAGGAAAATAGGAAAATATAAAATAGGATATCAGACATATTTGCTATAATTATTTTGCTTTCACAGTGATTAATTCACATGAATTATGGTAATTATACACTTTATAGAGCTTAGGCAAGGATAGGGGAATATACAATAGTAATATTTTCTCGTACACAAAGTTATCTAAAGAAAAAAATATTTTAATTTTCAAAAAATTTCAAACGCGAGATTTTAACAAATTTTTACGCTTCTGTTCGAAAAACACATTTTTTTCTTCTTCCTGTGATTATTTTAATTAGCCGGCGACCTGGCCTAGGGAGCCTTTCCCGTAATCTGGGCGTCCCCCGTCCGAGTCCTGGTGGCTCTCTACCCTGTGTTCTATCTGTAATGTATGTGAAAGCCCCCCCCCCTGTAAGAAGGGCTTGTGCAAGCGAATGTGTGTGTCATCCTCGTATGACATAGAAGACATACTTCTGTGCTCAGAGGCCGTGGCCTTCAAAAGCTATTGCGAATTCGGCTTAAATCGCTGACAGTTCATCAGCGGGCTTGTATAGTGTCATAAGTAGCAACAACAACACATTCATTAAAAATACTTTAAGCTAGCAGGATAAAATTGGGTATATGGGCAACACCAAATTTCCAGATTTCTCTGGGACCGCAGTTGCCTAGTTGTTGGTAAAGTCTCGGCTCGTGAATTGTAGGATTTCAGGTTCGAGACCCGATTCCACCGAAGAAACGCCGTGTAAAGGGGCTGTTGATGCTAAATCCATCAGGGCCAAACGTCCTCCCGCTGGTGTGATGTGGTGTGGAGAGGGGGAGGGGGAGCAGCTCAGGTGTCGTCCTCATCATCTGACCGCGGTTCAAAATTACGAGGTCCGTCTCAAAATAACCCTAGTGTTGCTTTAGAACGGGACGTTAATATAACTAAACTAAACTAAATCAGATTTCTATGAAATTTCATACGAAATCTATTCACAGGGAGGCTGTCTATCCGGCTATTCGAGTACGAGAAAACACGGCAACTACAAACGTAAAGAACTGGACAGATAAAACTTTGCTCACAGATTCGGCCTCTAAAATATGAATTCCAATGAAATAAATTTGGAATCAAATCTCTCGAAGGATTGCCATCTATCGACCATCTATTTAAACAAATGAAATTTGATTTTTGGCGACAAAAATCTCTCTCTGTCAAATTAATTGGAGGGAAAAAGGAAACAAAATACTTCTGGTTTTTAGGTAATTATATATTAACCGCATCAACGATTTGTTTAAAAACCACAATCACACGTCAGAAAAAGCACCATATTCACGTTAAAAGAGTGAATAATTGTTCGCCAATGCCATACATTCAATTCCTTTATTATACTATAATGCTGTATGGGACACTGAAAATAAAAATTTGAGCGTTGGTTGAATTCATGCCTTTGCCCAAAGTCCGTCATTAAATGCGGGTGGCAGGGGGATAGATCTATTATTACAAAAAAAAAATAAACGAAAACGTTTTGAATAAATCACTCTCATTTGTTTTAAAATTAAGATTTTTTTTGGATGAAATATTTACTACTAACGAAAATCGGGACAAACAAGGATATTTTATTCAAATTTGGAAGAAATTTCTGAATTTCGATAAAAGAATTCGAAATTGAGATTTTTTCGATTGTCAATTTAATTGAAATTTTTCTGTTTAAGTTATTAGAATTTGCATTATCCATATAGATAAAGGTTACATTACAGTGATGACCCAGATCTTTATTGAGAAAAAATTCTATAAAAGAATTATACTGCAACTATTTCGTTAAAATTAAAAGTGTTTTTATTAATACTGAACATTTAATTAGAGAAAATTGGGATTGTTAGAAAATTCAACTTCAAATTGGGATGAACTCTAAAATTTGATGCTCTGGAATTGGCAACTATAAATTAATAGCGAAAGTTCGAAAAGGGAATTCCAAATTGAATTTTTTTTTGTTTGATATCAACAATTATTTCATTTTTTAAAACTAAATCTTTTAAAATATATTAAATAGTCTTCTTAAATATAAGATTTTTGCCATTAAGTAAAATCTGGGACAATAAGAGACATTTAATTAAATTTAGTATAATTTTCAATCAGGCCAGATAATCGAAATTGTGAATAATCTTACTAAATACGGGACTTTAAAATGTTTTAATATGCTTAGTCCTTTTTTAAAATTTTTTCTTGTGTACGACGTATACAGTATAGTAATCGTCAAAAAATTCGAACTCGACATTTTGATAAATCTCCACGTTTCAAATCTCCATGACTTCGAAAAACCCAATTTTCGGAAAATGTCTGTTCTTTCTGTCTGTGACAAAGATAACTGAAAAACGCCTTGTGCTTGACAGATGAAATTTGGTGTACGGTGGTTAGAAATATGCGCGGTATTTACATCAAATTTGTAGACTTCTTTCAGATTATGAGCCAAATACATTCAGAGAAAGTCTTTCTGTCCGGCTGTTCGAAAATAAATTAACATGATAACTACAAAACAACGAGAGCTAGATGGATAAAATTCGTTATGAAGAATTAACATCTAAAGCAGGAATACTTATCGAATTTTTATTTAAATCTAACAAGGGTTTACTGTCTGTCGGTCTGTAATTTAGAAATATGTAAACGCGAGAGCACAAAAACGGAATTATTTAAATACATCAAATTTGGTATAAGATTTTGTGACACAAGTGTAGTTTTTAATCAAATTTTTGTTTCGATGGGTTGGGGAAAAAAAAAACGGATCTAAAACACAAATTCGATTATCGGATATTATACCACATACCGGGAGTTTATCTCGCCAAATAACTCGCCAAGAATGACACGATAGAATCAGTAAAAATGCTAAAGTCACATCGAGTTTTGTTGTTATTGTACACCAAAGTCAAGCAAGGCGTTCTATGGGATTACACCTTTATTAGAAAGTATGTGAGAAAGTTTTGCACAGATCACTCGTGCTGGTCGAATTATTGTGTCTGTCCGCCTGTCCGAATATAAATTAACACGATAAATACAAACTAAAGAAGGCTAGATAGATAAAGCTCAATCCTCAACATTTTCAACAGCCTATACACTTTTCAAATTTTGAGTCAATTCAAACAAGGGACTCACCATCTGTCTGTCTGTATTTTCAGAAATATATAAACATGATAATTCAAAGATGCAATGATTTGTATATATATCAAATTTCTTAGTGATTTAGTGTGATTCTCAGAGTAGTTTTTGAGTCAAATTTTTGTTTCGATTGGGTGGGAAAATCATATCTAAAACACAAATTCGATTTTCGGACACTATACCGCACCTAGGGATTAATCGTGAAGTAATTTGCCAAGGATGACATGATAGATTTAGTAAAAATGCTAAATTCGCGAGAAAGGCTAATATTTAATGCTGTACGTCATTGCTATGCAAGGCGTTCTCGGGATTACAATTTTATTGCGAGAAAGTTTTGGGAAGATTACTACCGCTAGTTTATTTATTTAATCGTGTCTTTGAAATCTTGTTGCTTCTTTGATTTGTTTTATTACTATGTTTCTCTCAAATAAACATAAATGTTGATATGCCAATTCCTTTATCTCAGTTTATTCTGTATGCAATAAATTATTTGACTGGATGGATCAGACGGTAAATGTCTGAATAATAAAAACAGACGAACAAAAATACTAAAATGTGTCTCTGACAATGCTTTCTCTCTTTTAACCTTTTCTGCATTCAATATGGATTAAAATACATTCGAATCCAATAGATATTATTTGAGGTAAATTAATTGGTATAAAGATATTCCAGTTTTTTACGAAAAATTTAATTTTATAATAAAAATCTTTCAAAAGTCTTAACATGCTTCATCTAGTTCATATTTCTGTCAATAAAATAAATGTATAAAATTTAAAAATATTTAAAAGGAGTGAATGAAAAATTTAAAAGAGATTCGAATCTGTAGTCCCAAATACTGTAGTATTATAATGAATTAGGATTCATTAGTCTATCTTTGTTTTATTTTTAAATAAATATAGGTCGTAGCAAAATGCTTGAGTAAAATCGAGGAAGTAGAAAGTGCCAAGTATTATTATAAAATTTACATAAAATCATTTTAAATACATTTAAATTAGAGCGAAAAAATATACGAAAATAAAACTGATATGATTGAAAAATTAACTTTATTAAATAGGAAAAAAAAAATAAGAATAAGATTGATTCTTGTTTGATAATATATTCAGAAGTTATTCAGGGAAACACAAAAATTTCGGTTGATTTATAATCAATATCTAATAAAATTTTTGTAAGGGTCTTTCTTTTTTGACCATCTACAATCCAAGATATAACCACATTGCCTGTTCCGTAATTCTAGGTGCAACGGTGTTCTCTGCAGATCACTGGTACCACTAAAAGGTTTATTTTAAGAAATCCAAAACGAAAAAAAAAATTAGTAAGAATAAATTTTTCTTGTGAAAATATGTTCTGAAGGAACAGGAAAATTTAAAACATTGAAGAAAATGAGGAACACGTAAAACATTTAGTGGATTTTCCATCAATATGTAATCAAAATTTTGATAAAATTTTGAAACATTCTTTCTTAGTGGCCATTTACCACTCAAGAAGTAACTACGTTGCTATCTCTAGCTGTAGAGCATTTTGAACAGTTTTTGTATCGCTCACGTTCAATCACGCATATCACATGAAGCTGTTTGCAGATACTATGACAGCTTATGAAAATTATCACGCCATTAAAATGTTAAGCAACATTGAAACATCATAAAGAATAAACAGTTTCTTTTCTTCTTTTCTTATGTTTGAAATAAACATAAAACCACTCCATGTCTCTGCAACTATAATTTTATTTAAATAATGCCGCACAAAGTAAAAGAAAAATCATAATCCTTGAAGGTAACGATTTTTCTTGGTTCCCACCAGCTAAACAGTGTCAAGAATTTAATTGTTTAAAATAGAAATTTAATGAATTTTGATAATGTCAGGTGCATGAAGCTGGACTGTGTTTTTTCCCCCTCTCTCTCGTATGTAACAAAATTTGACAGAAATACGTTGGCAAATTTCTTTTGATTAATGATGATAATATCAAAATGAAAATAATTCTGAATGGAAAAAAAAAATGCTTTTACTTCCTTGTTATAAAATTTTTCGAAAAATCTGCAAAAAAGGTATTTAAAGAATTCTTTCTCTGTAAAATATATAAAGTATATAAAATACAGTAAAGTATACAAAATATAATAATGTATACAAAATAAAGTAAAATGTTAAAAATTAAAAATGACTGTGAATAAAGCCGGCGTCCTGACTCAGGGGTAGGTACCCCTTGATGTGGGCGTCTCGGGTTCGAGTCCTGGTTTGGGAACGATTATTCTTCCCTTGTGTTCTATCTGTGAGGTGTGTGAATCATCCCCCATATAAAACGGGATTGTGCAAGTGAGTGTCATCATCATTTGGGCTAGAAGTCAGACTTCTGCCCTCGGGTGCTCAGAAATATTCACCCTCAGAAGCTACTGCATCTCCTTTCCGTGGTAACGCGGACACGACATCACCATTACTGTGAATATTCTCCCTTGATATAGATAACTCGAAGAAGAAAGATAGGTGCGTTTATATCAAAATCTGAATGTTGGTTGAGACTGCTTAATAAATTGGAAAAAATATATTAATTTCTTAGATAAAGAAAAAAAAGAATGCATTCGGCTTGACGACGAAAGTGACTTATAACTGTCCTTCCAATAATACATTGAACTTTAATCAAATATACAAAATCTCTGAAAAGTATCATTACACTTGAAAAATTGTTGAGAAAAGAATTTAATGTATTCATTTTGTGGTTAAAGCATTCGGTTAAAAGGGTTCACATTTTCCCCCCTCATTCTCGCATACGAAGAACAAAAAGTAAAATTATTGTAATTTACGAAAAAAAAAAAAAGATGATATTTTGGTGAATCTAAATCCGATCTCACAGTCCGAAAAACACATTTTTTGGAATTATAGTATATTTGAATCAGTTATTAATTACAATAACTCAAAAGTTCTTTGAGTTAGGATAATAGAATTTGCAAATGAATTGGAAAAGAATTATAATTATAGATTAATAATTATAGATTGAGTTATCGTGATTAATTAATGAATAGAATTGTAGATTAATAGAAATTTGTAGATTTCTATTAAATTTTGAATGTAGTCCATTCTCAGGAAGACTGTCGGTCTAGCTCTTTTAGTACATCTTGTTGCTACTTTGGGCATTTTGTCATAGACCAGCCCGCAGACAAAGTCAGCGATTTAAGCCCAGTTTGTGCAGTAGCTTTTGAGAGTAAAGACCTATGAGTACCCGAGGGCAGGAGTCTGACTTCTATCTCATATGAAGATGACACACACACATTCGCTTGCACAACCTCATTTTATCATTTTACAGGGGTTCTCTTTCACACACCTCAAGCGGCGTGCCTACGACCTGTCCACCTGCAGAAGAAGCACGCTTTCCCCCTTGACCTTCTCTTCCGGTTTCCTGGGGTGCTTTGATGTCTGTCTAGTTTACAGACAATTTGTCAGTAAACTGGGCAGGTACTTGAATCCGGGGAAATCCATATCACTGAAAAAAGACGCGCTACTCCTAAGCACAAGTGAATATATTAATCAAAAACCATAAACAGTTGAACAGTAAAGATTAAAATTATTAATTTAGAATCATATCTGTCAAAGGTGTCTGTCGGTTAGCGCATGCGTATAAACATGATAATTGAAAAACGCAATGATTTAAATAAATAAATGAAATTTAATATCTTATCTTATTTATAAGATTGTGTTGGCGGAATTTTGTTTCGAACCAATCTCAAAGCAAATATCCAAAAGCAGAAAGCTCTCATGAGGGATTAAGAAACGTTTTGAGCACTTGTGGCGTTTGTGATCTTGTTAGAGTTCCACAATTTTAAGCGAATGGGGGAGAATATCACTTTTATTAGAAAATACACGAAAAAGTTCTCGATGATTTCATAGACACGACATGATAT
>JAPMOR010068394.1:330760-345138 GCA_026543865.1 Argiope aurantia | reverse complement strand
ATTAGTTCAACGGCACGAGAACTTCCGCATGGTTGGATAGATTTTGGCCTTCATTAAGCATTACCTGTCGCCGTAAATCAAGGAGGCTTTTCATAAATTGTCAGTGCTGAAGATTTCAATTGTTCGCAGTCCAAAATTTACGCCGTTCCAGTGTGACACATCGGAAAACTTTCAACATTTCCTGTGGTGGAGCCATATTGAAACGATAATGCCGCTACCATTGACCTCTTTTTCATTCAGTGCAAAGCAAAACTCATCAAAATGAATCTTTTTAAAAAAATTTTTTATTGATTATTTATTAAATAAGAAAAATTGTTGTAGTATAACGTTTGTAGTAAGAGTTAATTTAATCTTTTAATTTGTATTTTTGTCAACGGGACTTTTATAAAACACTTTTATAAAAACTTATTTTAATCATCCACTCGTAACTTATACACTTATCGTACACTTATCCTGTAACTCGTACACTCATCTTGTTAAATTCTATTTGAAAAACAGAACTGTCAAATTTCCTCTGGATAGATTTTGTTCAACATTTGATAGAAATCTGATATATGGTATAAAGACCGAATACCAAATTTCAACCGCCTAGCTCAAAACGTTTTTGAATGATCTTTGTCACAAACAGCCGGATATTTTTCAAAAATGTGTTTTTCGAACTGAGGGAGGTCTGAAAAGTGGAGAAGATTCAAAATTTCGAGTTCGAATTTTCTGACGATTACAATACTTTCTCTATACTACGTATTCGAGAAAGTAAAACATAATTGCATAATTCCATCTTCACAAACCTGAAAAAAATTATTTTAATTAAATGTGCTTAAAAAATGGTTTGTTTTTGTTGAAATACGCTCATCTACATAAAAGATATTGAAAACCTTATAAAAATGTACACTTTTATTAGCACCACATTTATTAAATTTTGTTCAATAGAAGTTCTTAGTGAACAGGTTAATATTTCAAAAGCTTTATTTTTCTATCATTTCATTTGAAAACTAGGTTGGTTAAATTCAAAGGAATATGTTTCAAACAAGTATTATAGATGTTGGCTAAAGGAAATTCACAAAGAAAGACATAAAAAATATACAAGCTACAAAAAACAATATTTATGCAAAAGAAATATTCAGAGAAAAAAACAAAAAATGTATTTGCTCTTGTGTAATCCATTCAATCAATCTATATTAATCGATTCAACCAATCGATATTAATCGTTTCCATTTTCCACTGCATGAAAAAAGAATAGTTTTGCATTTTTCATATGATCGAATTCATATCATCGTTATTTATTTTAAAAAATCGTTTTATATTTATTTGCCCTTGAAACTCTGTTTTGTGTTTTTCAACAAAATGAATGATTGAATGGAGCTCATTCATGACCATGTGAAAAAATAGCGACGGAACATGCCAGTTTAATTTTCGAATCCATTACATTTACTATTGGAGGAAAATGTTGTGCCTCCACATCAAAACGGTCAATGTGTATTATGATATGATGATAATTATATGATTATGATATCCCATGAGTTATTAAAACCGCTGAGGTAGGCTTATTTGTGTTCCATAGAATAGTTTTTGAAAAGTGTTAGAAAAAAACTTATATAATTAAGTAAAGAAATAAATTTATTTATTTAATAATTATTCAGAAAAAAAACATTTTGATGGTAAAAGTTAGAGGATTCCTTTCTTCTAACTGAATTAATTAGATAATCCGTTAATTAAAACAGTCGAAAAATTAAAAATTATATTTTGATACATAAAAAAAGAATAACTGCAATAAGTACAAAATTAGATTAATTTAAAAATAATAATTTATAATTAGCAATAAAAATAGCAATTATATATGTGGATAAAAAATATGATTTTAAAATAATTTGAAATAAAAAAGAACAATTAAATCATGTAGCAGTTGCATTACTCTATCTTCTCTTTTGGATAATAGATGGCGATACATAATAAGATACGCATCTCATGGTGCATTGCGATTGTTATCATGATGAGATGAGATGCTGTCCTGTAAGTGGTGCGCGCGTAAATGTCTGAATGTTCCAGAAAACATACGTCCTCTTGCTTCTACTGTACAGATCATAACGATCTTCATTCCACCACAATCAGCAATTTGAAGAAAGAAACAAATCCAAACAGTGTGCTCTTTTTTAAATGGAAAATGAAGGAAAATGTCTACATTTCCTTTGTCAAAAAGGTTTTTAAACAAAATTCTAACAACTTTCTTAAAAATAAATTATTTATTCAGTGGTGTTTTCCTTCTTTCTTTTCCCTCAAATAATAGTCGTTATTATTATAATACGCACATGAAGGGGGGGGAATTAAATCTTAATTTTGTTTAACACTGTTTCCCTACTTCAAAATGCTGGTTCAGTTCAACCAATTGCGAACAATGCTGGTAAAAGCAAACTTTTAATAATAAAATATACGATCTTATATCTTCCAAGCTTATATATTCATCTCATATTCGATACAATTTATGAGCAAGAAAAAAAAAGCAACTAGCAAAATCGATCATTTGTTTGTATAAAAGAATATCATTACATTTACAATCATAAAAATAAAAGAAGAAATAAAAAAAAGTATCTACATAGAAGACACATAAAACATGTTTTATGTTTATTGTTATTCATTTCAGATATATAGATGCTATTTTTTCCCAAGTCTTTAACCTCGCAATAATAATATGGAATCAAAGATCGAAATCCGAATAGACAAACTCAAGCGATACGAGTTACATATGTAAAAATTTGAATTGAGCAAACTCTCGTAAAATTGTTTACGATTCTTTATAACAAATTGATCATGGTAAGCATAGCGAGAGAAAAGTGGTCATAACGTTAAAAAATGACGTGGCATATATGGTGGCGCCTTGCGAATAGCTTATTCGTAAGGCGAAACATCCTTAAGAGAAACAATTTTTTTACGTAGGAATCCATATAAAATAGGAAAATGAGTTCTATTTCAATAAATAAATAAATAAAAAAACGAACAAACTAATTTAATTGTAATAATGTAATTTATTATTTATATGTATGATTTTTAATGCATGATTTTGTACAAGATACTTGTCAAAAGACATTCGTCTTCGGGAGAACTTTAAAATTTGGCGAAAATAAAACGCAACATTATCGTTGAGTGAATTAGTTGAGAGTATAGCTGCTGCCTTATTAAATGGAGACTTCTCAACACAAGAAGCAATCATTTCTCGTGCTTTCATCATCGCCCTTATTACACTGGAAGATTGTTGAATCCATGATTCCCTATTGTCCTGATTCATTCTCTTCCTCGGCTTTTCACTGTGACACAGAATGCAGCTCCATGAGTTCTTCGGTATGTCTGACCATATTTTTCATCCACTCCGTCGATGTCTTTGTGATATAACTCTAATTTTAGCCAGAGACACAATCTTTTCGATTAAGGCTCCAGAAGCATCTTGTGAAACACTTCAGAATTGAATTCGATAGCGCTATTCGACCAAGACGCTTTCCTTATAAATATAAGGGCTTTTTTTAAACAAGAACTCAGCAAGGACGTCACAGGACAAAACAGTAAATGTTGCCCTTGTGTTGTCTCGTCATTTGTTCTGCGAAACATTGCTCGCTAAACGAGTCACTTTTTTATATTTTGTTTTGCTCCTTATGCAAAATGCTCGTTAAGCGAGATTTCTCTCTAAAACAAATTTTTTTTGTTTATTTTATTTGTCACTTAAATGCTATTATCTCCGCTTAACGAAACAAATACATGAAATTATTTTAATCTTAAAAATACCAGCATGTGCGGTCATGTTGCCTCGTTGCCACTCGTTCTGCGAAATATTGCTCACTAAGCGAGCCCCTTTTTAGCGTTTTGTTTTGCTCGTTAAGCGTTCTGCGAAATATTACTCGTTAAGCGAACCCTTTTTTGCGCTTTGTTTTGCTCGTTAAGCAAAATTTGATTGCAAAACAAATTTTCGTTGTTTGTTTTATTTGTCACGTAAATACTATTATTTTCACTTACGAAATAAATGCAAGAAATTATTTTATCTTGAAAATAGGAGCATGCGACGTCATGGTGTCTCCTAACCATTCGTTCTGCGAAACGTTACTCATTCTGTGAGCCTTTTTTTGACATTTTATTTTTCTTGTTATGCTTGGTGCTAGTTAAAAAAGATTTGATTGTAAAGCAAATTTTCGTTGTTTATTTTATTTTTCCACATAAATACTGTTATTTTCGTGTAACGAAGCAAATACAAGTAATTATTTTAATCTTGAAAATGCCTTATCCTGATATTGTGAGGAACTTCAAATTCTAAATAATCTTAACTTTGGAAAATCCATTATTACATTTCATATGTGTAAAAGTGGAGTAAGTCAGGCAGGGCATTTGCTGTGGGCACAGTTATCAGTGAGCCAAACTCAAAATTAAAAAAAAAAAACACCTCTTTTTTCTTCTTCTTTTTTTCCCTCTTCAGTTTTTGTTCCAAATATAGATTTAAATGATTTTAAACCAGTGTGAGAAAAACCTACAGGATGCATTCATTTTTTTATCAATCAGAAATCTTCTCAAGCTACATGTTTCACAGTTTCATAATAAATAATAGAAATTTGATGCATGTTAAGCTATATTTGTAGAAGGGTAAGTCTCTTGAAGAACCAGAGATGATAAGAGATGAAAAATTGAAATCAATTAACTTCACATTTTTTCTCATTTTATGCTAAAAAAAAGCATTCTACAACCTACAAATTAGCTCTGGTAGGATATGCATTTCACCAGAAATGTGTGCCAAATAATCAACTAGAAAGTATAATACATTGTAATTCAACCAGAGTGAAAAGAAGTATCTCTTTATTATTAATGTTTTAAAAGAGAAATTCAATAGTTTTGAAAAAAACAAATTCACTTTAATAATTCGGGATTAATATTAAACTAGCCGCCTTTGGCGACCAGTTTACACGCAAAGATTGATGATTTTTTTAGGTTATTAAACAGTTAATATAAAAGGCATTTTTTTAAATTTCAGAATTAAATTCATGGAATATATTTGTTTTATTTCATACTACTTAAAAATAGGACTTTTAACTGAATCAATCTGTAACAGTTTATTGTGGGCACAAATTAAAAGTGTATATATTAGGAAATATAAGCGGAAGCAAAAATCCTATTCGGGAATCAATGATAAAAGAAGAAATTTCTTAATTCGTGATTCAATATTTTGTTAAATGAGTTTAAACTTCATAACATTAAAGAATCAACTAAAGTGAGAGTTACTCTTGAAAAGACTTTCAAACCAAACCTAACATTAAAAGTATCGTAAATTTATAAATTAAACATTTATTAAAACTTAAAAAAACTGTATAGAAATGGAATTGATATCATCAAAGAAATATTTTTTTGAGTTTTCAGATAACGCAAAAATTTTTTTGGGAAATTAACAGTTTTGAAAGTTATCTACAATCAAGAGCCAAAACATTTTGACCACCTGTCAATAACGAGTTGGCCCCCCTTTGGCGCGCAACACAACTTCAACCCGCCTTGGCATGGATGCCACAAGTCATTGGTAGATGGCCGGAGACAGATTGTTCCAAATGTTTAAGCAACGGTCACGCAAATCCGAGATATTGCGAATTGGTGGTCTTTGAACTCTGAGCTGCCGTCCCATGCCATCCCAAAGATGTTCTATCGGATTCAGATACAAAGAGTTAGGCGGCCAGGACATTAACTGAAATTCTGCTTCATGTTCCTGGAACCACTCCAACGCAATTTTAGCCTTGTGACACGGGGCGTTGTCCTGTTGTAACATTCCATTTCCAACTGGAAAAACAGCCATGTAAGGGTGCAACTGGTTCACAATGATGTTCAGATACCCTGTAGCATTCATGGTATGCTCTACCACAACGACGGGTCCCAGAGACGCCCAAGAGAACGTCCCCCAAAGCATAATACCACCACCAATGGCCTGTGTATGACCTACTGTACATTGAGGGAGCAACTGTTCGCCTGGAAGACGGCGTATCCTGACACGGCCATCGGCGTGATGCATGACAAACCATGATTCATCCGACCAGGCAACTCTCTCCCACTTATCCATGGACCAGTCGCGATGTTCTCGGATCCAGCCCTGGCGCAGTTGGCGATAACGCTTGGTCAGCAAAGGCACACGAGTGGGACGTTTGCTGCGTAGCCCCATATCCAACAGTGTCCGCCGAACAGTGTGCTCCGATACTATTCTACTTGGCCCTGCATTGTATTGGGTTGTCAGCTGAGCCACTGTCTGGCTCCGGTTTTGTTTCACCATGCGAGACAGTCTCCGACGACCCTTTTCTTTGATAGCGTGTGGACGTCCAACACCATGTCGTCTACTGCTGCTTTCACCGTCATTCATCCACTTTGCATAAGTACTAACAACTGTATATTGCGCACAACCCACGAGTCGTGCAGTTTCGGAAATACTTGTTCCGAGCCTTCGAGCCATTACAACCTGCCCTCTATCAAATTATCATTAGATCCGCAGCCTTTTCCATCACACACAGAATTAAGTAGAAGAATGATTCTTCAGACTCTCCAGCAGCAGTTAAATACCACTTCCACCTGATCACGTGCCTTTCACGTCATCCAGGCGAGTTCATTTCAAAATGTAGGGGTGGTCATAATGTTTTGGCTCTTGAGTGTATTTCTAGTAGGTAAGTCATAGCAAGTATCCATAGTCATGGTTTAGTCTATTTTCATTTTCGATTATTAAACTTTCCGATTAAAGTACATTCCTTAATTTCTTTTACATCTTCTGACTGAACAAAGGGTTTGGCACGGCGAGAAGTATTTATAATATAATAAGTTTATTTAATAAGGAAATAGCTAAATTAAGTGCAATTGTAAAAAGCTGAATAAAACAGTCTGTTGAAACTTTAGTGAATCGATATCTTTACATTTCATTGCTGCCATTCCGTAATAAGAGATATTTCTGCGCCACGTACATTAGTGTTACAGTGGCTCCCAAATTTGAGTATACACTATATTCTTTCTCCTTTAATTTTATTCTTTTTGATCTCAACAATCCTATTTATGGTTAATATTTATAAGAACGACAAAATATACATGAACAAAAGTTTTAGGCTAAAAAACAAAGCGGATGAATCAATAATATTTTTATTACAGTAATTTTTATGTCAAAGTTACAAATTCCTAAGTCACAAAATTGAGTATACACCTTATAAAATATGCGACTTGACTCCCACTATTTATTTCCAAATGAATAAGTAAAATAGTTTGTTACTTTAATTGGAAATCATTGATTTCCAAGCGAAAACAAATGTTTTAGTTATCATAATGAGCTCCAGAAATGAAACAAATGCTGAAATTCGGAAACTTGTTATTCGATTGTCTGAAGATGGTAAATCTCTACGAGAAATTGCAAGGGAAATTCAACGCAGTCACGGATGCGTTCAAAAAATTATCCAGAAGTATAAAATGTATGGACAAATTGCTAATAAACCTGGAAGAGGAAGAAAAGAAATCCTCAGTGCCACGACCATGAGAAGAGTTATTCGAGTGGCAGCAAACAATCCTAAGGTGAGTACTACAAAAATTGCTACATCTACTTCAATAACAAATGGAAAGTGTGTTTCTGCAGAAACAATTCGAAGAGTAATCCGAAAAGCAAATTATAATGGTCGCGTAGCCAGAACAAAACCCTTCATTTCCAAAGTAAATCGATGGAAAAGAATTTCATTTGCTAAAAGTCGTATTTCGAAGCCTCCTGACTTCTGGAATCAAGTAATATTCAGTGACGAAAGTAAATTCAATGTTTTTGGTAGTGATGGTCGATGTGATGTTTGGAGAAAGCCAAATTTTGAACTTCTTCCTAAAAATACCGATCCTTCTGTCAAGCATGGAGATGGTTCACTTCTTGTATGGGGCTGCATGTCTGCAAAAGGAGTGCGAAATTTAGTTTTCATTGATGGAATCCTGTGCAAAATTAAATATTTGGATATATTGAAGAACAATTTAAAACTAAGTGCCCAGAATTTGGGTTTAGGGTCAAGTTTTCTGTTTCAACAAGATAAGGACCCGGAACATAGAGCTAAAATAGTTAAGTTATGGTTCTTGTATAATTGTAAAATGCAATTTGCACACCCCTCCTCAATCTTCAGATATCAATGTGATTGAAAATTTGGGGGCACAATTAGGAAAATCAGTTCCAAAACACGATATTAGGGGCAAGGAACACTTAAAGAGGAATGGTCGAAAATATCCGGCGAAATAACTCAAACTCTTGTCAAAATGCCACACCGTTTACAAGCTGTTTTAAATGTAAAAGGATATGCAACAAGATATTATTTTATCTTTTTCTCTTTTTGTTGACAGATTTTGCTAGATGTATACTCAATTTTGAGACTTTGAAATTTGTAACTTTGACATAAAAATTCCTGTAATAAAAATATTATTGATTCATCCGCTTTGTTTTTTACCCTAATACTTTTGTTCATGTATATTTTGTCGTTCTTATAAATATTAACCATAAATAGGAATGTTGAGATCAAAAAGAATAAAATTAAAGGAGAAAGAATATAGTGTATACTCAATTTTGGGAGCCACTGTATATACTGAATAGCTGGTTTTTTATTAGTATTTATTTTAGCATGCATTATAGTAGTATTTTTTTTATTAGCATGCTAAAAATACTCTAGTGGCTTATTTTAAACTTTATTTAACTAACAATTTTTTTGCTAAACACATAATAAATTCAGTAGAAGTGTTTTATCCAACATTTTTGTGTATTATCCAGTAAATGTACCCGTTAATTGTAAATATGGCATTGGCGAATAATATTTACGGAAGTGCAATCTTTGGTGATTAACTTCTGGGATGTGGTTAATACAGAAATGCAGTAAACCTATTATATATTTTGGATATATTTCTTTACATCCGATTAAAATAAAAATTTGACTTAGAATTACAATTGTAGCCAAAAGATTACATACCAAATTTCATATATTTAAGTCATCATCTGTACTTGTGGAGGTACAGACCCACAGACAATCAACCCTTCTGATGAATTTTGTCCCAAATTTGAGATTATCTAAAGTTTAGATATTAAATGCGATTACTAAATTTTATCCATGCAGCTCTCTTCATGTTATCGTTTAAATAGTTTTTACTTATAATCGGACAATCGGCCAAACTAATTTTTCTGAATAGATTCCATTCAAAATTTCATAAAAATCTTCAGATTTGAAGTCAGGACCATACTCTAAATTTCATTCGTCTTACACAAAGCGCTTGTGAGTATCATGTTCACAGATCGACAAACATAATTCCAAACCTGTTGAAGTGGTCTCCCCAAAATTTTCTCGCATACTCTCCCATAAAGGTGTCACTTCTGACAACGACTTACAAGGTATTGAAGTAAAATAGCTATAAAATGTTAACTGTTGGCATGAATTCAGCATTTTGACTAAATCTGTCGTGTAAACCGTGGCGAGCTTTTCTTTGGCGATTAATCCTTGGCATGAAGTAAATAGTATCCAAAAATTGATTTTTGTGTTTTAGACGCGTTTTTCTCAACCGATTGAATCCAAAATTTGACATAAAAAACATTGACATTTGTAGTCACAAAATCCCGTACCAAATTTGATATAATTAAATCATTGCGTTTTCGAGTTATTGCGTTTACATATTTCTGAAAGTTCAAACGGACAGACCGTCAATTCATTCATGGAATTGGCTCAGAACTTAATAAGAATCTACACTGCTGATGTTAAATGTTATCTACATAGCACTCTTGGTTTTGCAGTTGTCGTGTTAACTTATATTCGAGCAGTCGGACAGACGGACTTCCTCTGAGCTGATTTTATTCAAAATTTGATCGAAATCTGTAAATTTCGTGTAAATCTGCAATTTTCGGTACTACATACTGAATTTCAACCATCCAGCTCAAAGCGTTTTTCAGTTATTTTTGTCACGGACAGACAGGCATCTTCCAAAAAGGCTTTTTTTTTTTTTTTTTTTTTTTTTTTTTTTTTTTTTAAACACGGGATGTCTAAAACGTGGAGATTCGACAAAATCTCGAGTTCGAATTTTTTTTCATCATTACAATTTTCTTTTTGTATATATTTCGTATTAGAGAAAGTAAAAATAAGAATGTCAAATAATACTCATATACATAGCTCATTGCAAATATTGGTAAATGAAATTTACATTGGTAAATGAAATTTGCCAGAGCATGTGTGGAATAAAATTTAGATAAATGGAAGCTTAAGTTTAATAAATGCATAATTGCTTGAATGGTTGGAGAAATGAAAAAATGAATAGACGTTAAATTTCTACTGAAATATGAAGCCTTTTAGCTTCAAAATGAATTAGTTGGTTATTATCACCAAGGAATTTGAATATTTGAAATCGCTGTATAATTTGTCTTCACTGTCAAATCATTAAATTAATTAAATTTGGCAAATTACATTTTTGCCATGTATATCTCATGCTTATGTACTTTGGAGAAAGTTGAAATTGAAAAATGTAATGTATGGAATTTAAAATTTAGAGAACTGATGTTTGTAAATGCTAGTTAAAGGGATTTTAATAAATTTTCTTTAAAGTAACATCATTTTTCTGTAAGAATATATATTTCAAATATGAAAGAAATTATTAAGATATTAAGTTTTAAAATTCAGATTAGATTGTCTTTGCTTACAAGAGATTCTTTTCGATAAAATTAATTTTCAAAAAAGGTAATAGTAAAATGATCTCGGAGCTTTGATGGGAAAAAATAATATAATTTAATTCTTGGAACATATCGAATTTAGGAACAGAAAAGATTTATTTTAGTGAAATTATTTGGCATCAAAAGACAGGAAGTTGAATTTATTAGTGCTTTATATTTAAAATGCTTCAAAGTTTTTCGGATGTAATATATTCTTTAACACGAATATAAAGAATGCTTATTGAAATAATTAAGAAATGTAATTTTACATATCATTTTGTAAATTAATTTGGTCGAGCAAGGAGCGGACTGAATGGCTCAGTGGTAGATTGCTATGAACGGAAAGCGACAACTCGCAAGTTCGTATCTGACTGTCAGTAATTTACCTAAGAAACATTTTGTTATTGATTTACTTTCTGTTTGTTCTAGAATATCCTTATAAGTTCTGTATCTTTCTAAATCTAGGAGATTCAAGGAATTTCGTCTTGTGGACAAAAACAGAAGTGAGGGTTAGTTCCTTGAATAAAGTCTCGAGATGAGATTAGCGAGTGTTATCTTTGACTTTAGTCAACACACGGTTTATGTATGCTAACTTCATTTACACGACAATATTTTTTATAGACAAATTTATGAGGAAGAGTCAAAAAGTAAAGTCATATTTGTCAAAAGGGACATTTATTCTAATGATAGAAAACTGAAACATATATTATTTTTCTACATAACCACATTCAATGTTTTTCCCCCCACCGTTTCACAAATTTCTTGGTTCCGTGGAGAAAAAAAAATTTCTAAGCAATTTTGCACTTCATCAATGACTTCTTCATCGGTTGCAAATCTTCTTCCCCTTAACTCTTTCTTCAATGGTCTAAATATTAGAAAATCGCTTGGGACCAGATCTGGTCTGAATGGCGGATGCTCCACCTCTTCGAATCCCAACTCCTTTATTGTTTCGGCCGGCTGTTATGCCGAGCGTTATCTTGCTGCAGGATGGCAGTTTTCACAGTTTGCCGCGACAAATTGATTCGTCTGTTTTCCTGACCATACCTCAATGACTTTCAAATTGTTCTCAGTGGTTGACGTCGATGATCTGCCCGATCTTTTGTCGTCACATAAAGAAGTTCTTCTCTGTTCGAAGCGCTCTATCAGTTCGTAGATCTTGCTTTGCAATGAACAGCAGTAACCATATTGCGCCTGTATTCGAGGAATAATTTTGGCACGTTAAATACCTTCTGCAAGCAAAAATTCAATCACTGCTCTTATTTCCTCCTTGGTACAGATTGACAATGGAGCTGCCATATTTAACGTCTAATACACTCTAACGACTAACGGGGAATAAGAGTGATTACGTTGCATAGAAGTAAATAAAGTTCCCTTAATTTTTGACTTTCCCTAGTATAATGTAATTTTAATTCATATTTCAAACAACAGTTCGAGTTTTTTTGCAATTGTTGTACCTTTCAGCTTCATACAATGGAAATTAAACCTTTCATTAAGTGTTAAATAAAACATTATTATGTATTATTAATTCCACTTTTTGATACATAGGTTTGAAAATATGCAAAAATATGTAATGTTACATATTGTTACGAATATGTAATTTCCCAGTGCAATTACTTCAATTGCAAGAAATTTTTACGGTCAGCTCCATTGGATACTGATCGGGTGTCACAACGACCCCTGGGCTTAGTGACAGACTTGGCAACGAATTTGGTGACTTTTGAGGCAAAATGGAAGATTCTAGAATCTGGTGAAATTTTGAAGTTTGGATCAATAGGAATACTTTCAGAACTTTCACAGAAATTATAAAGACCTAGCATACCAACTGGAAACTCAGTAGTATAATTAATCAGCAACGAGTTATTTATATCAATTATTGAAATGATCTTGTCTTTCGATTTATATTTAAATTTAAGTGCTTTGCTGTTTAAAATCTTTTAAATTCCAACTTTGACATTTTTTTTACGCTTGTTAACAATTATTTTTATCAGTAAATATGAGTGCAAAATACGCAGAATACCTTTTATTTTCATAGCAAAATGTTTTAACAATAATGTTTCTATCGTTTTTAAAGATATGAAAGAAAATTCGATATTTTATTTTAATATTAGAAGGGCAAAACTTTGTTACCTCATAATTTCGAGAATAATAGACCTAGACTAATGAAATCTAGTTTCTGGAAAGAACAACTGATGTAGTTTTGAAGAAAACAATGAGCGTTTTCGCTGCAAATTTTAAAATTTTTCCTTGTTTCAAATTTATATAAATGAACCCTTATGAAATTTTTAATTCAAAATTCTTTAAGAATACATTCATTCTTTTCGAATGATTCATTTTTATGGTTATACGATTAATGATTACAGAATAACGCTAGGCGGCTGCTTTTTATTTCTGCGACTATACATTTCTTATAATAGAAATTTACATAGTTTCAGTGCAAAAAGATCTACAACTAATCTGTTACCTAATTGGGATTTTAAGTTGCTTAAATATATCGTTTAAAATTAAATAATGTACAATTATTAGTACTGAAATTTATTTTTTGCCAATGATAAGCAGGTATAATTAAATATCATTTTTAGAAAGTAATTCTGCTTAACGCTTTGTTAATAAATGAATGCAATGCAAAACAGTCACAACAAAATTATAAAATTTTGAATTTTTAAAAATATTAAATCTTAGTTGAAATAGTAATATATTTTTTGCTCCTTTTTCAGTTATTATTCTTTCAATCCATTATTATTTGCAGCAATTAATATTTTTGGCCTAACAAAAATCAAATGAATTTAATAATTTAAATTTTTCTGACATTATGATATTGATATATCTAAAAGCCTTTAAAATAAATATTTTATATTAGGCTACTTTATATATTATTTTTAACTCACTTTCTGATGAGATTTCAGAAACTTTAACAGCATTATTATTCTTATAATTTCAGATAATATTAAAATATTTTAAAGTTTAAAATGATATAAATTTTCAGATATAAATTTTAACATAATTAAAGCAGTTATATGTAATTATTCTCCTTAAGTAAAGCTTTTTCTTATAATTTTTAAATTTCATACAGAACACATGTTGTGGTGAAATGTAGATCATTATGATCCGTGCAGTGGAAGCAACAGGACGTATGTTTTCGGGAATATAACTTTAAAGATCATATTTCACACAAAACAAACACAAACACAAAGACAAGACAAGACATTCACGAGCGCAGCTTAACAGAACAGCATAACATCTCATTCTTATTGCACTCGCAATGCACTATGGGATGCGTTCTTAATCAGGCATAGCCATCTATTGTCCAAAAGAAAAGAGAAGAGTAATGTGACTACTACGTGATTTTTATATAGACATATATGGTATAAACTGAATATGATTTTCAATAATAAATGTAATGCTATATTTCAGAAAATGTTATTATAACAGTCAGATATTAAAGTCAATTATTATTAGCATGTGAGAACATGATGTGGTTTTGGTTAGGGGTTTTTGAAGCTCAAAATTGCATAGACAATGAATATTGAAACTCGAAATCGCGTAGGCAATGAATATTGAAGCTCGAAATCACGTAGACAATGAATAAAGCACAAATGACAATTTTCATCATCATCTTTTAATTGCACATTTTTTTTACCTACTTTTACCGGTACCTACTTTTACTTTTACCGGTACTCACAAAACATTGTTTGACAGCTAG
>JAPMOR010068394.1:298721-314022 GCA_026543865.1 Argiope aurantia | reverse complement strand
AAAAAAAGCACGTGACAATATCATGTTCTCATATGATAACAAAAAAAGCACGTGACAATACAATTTTTGAAAGAATTATTTCATATTACGAAATAAATAAATACATTAATTAAAGTCGTATGTAAGTCAGTTATAGTGTAAATAAATTATATACCAAATATGCAAAATAGTATGGATAACATCCTTTACATTTTAATTACACTTTTCGTTCTTTTGATTTGACCTCGTTAAGTGATATGCTTGAATGAGGAATTTTCCCTGAGTTCAAAACTAAGTCGAGGTCTTTTATAAGTTTAAACTAATTAATGCACATTGCATAAGTGTCGACATGATATAGTAGAATATTTTCATTTGAGAAAAGTTAAAGCGAAACAAATTAAAGAAGATCCAGTTTTGAAGAAAAGCATATGAAACGATCAACCTGCTTGTCTGTAGGGCGGTTCCTATTTTCGATTTATCAAAAAAAAAAAAAATCGATTTTTTTGATACCAGTTTTTAAAAAATATCGATATATTAAAATTATGATCATGAATAATAGTTCACGATAAATCGCGATATAATAAATCGATATTAACAATTAATTTACCTTTTCGATTTTGTTTAGGTTACCGGTTAGTGTTTATTTTTGTCGTTCTTCATTATAATTGTCCTTCATACAGAATTTTTTAAAATACTTCTATAAATACTGTCATATTCTGATAAATGAAACTACTTGTTTTAACCACAATGTTAGAAATTGTGACTTGCAGACATTACTTTGACATTGACACACTTTATTGAAGGGGTTTTAACACAAATATTTTGTAACTATTTTTATTGAATAGAAAACAAATATTTTTATTATATAAATTGAAACTTCCTTTTATTTGGAGTCATTCTGATCAGTCCATATGTTAAGAGATGCTATTTATAACTTAAAATTTCTATAAATAAATAATGATATTACGATATATAGAAAAATATCGATATGTGTTGGACGATATATCGTGATTATGAAGTTCCGTCATCGCCCAGCTCTACTTGTCCATATTGCTTAGTCAACATTTCTGTCATTTTAATTTATATATATTTTTTGTATTATATAGATTTTTCATCATTGTTCTTTACAACTAAAGTTTCAAGATTTAATCTAAACTTCAAAACAATAAATGACATCACCAAATACAGCTGAAAAAAAATCCTTTTATTTCATATATTAGTGTAAGTTGATTCAATTTTACTTTCTCGAAATTCTTTTCTTTTTATTATTTTTTCAAACAAAAATGGATTGAAAGAGTGGACAGAAAAACTATAAAATATCTTTATATGATGGGAAAGCTATATAATGTCTCTGATTTTTCATTCTAAGCCAAACACAATTTTCGGTCTTCAGTACTATTTCCGAGTTTTTAAACTATTTTAGATTAGTTTTTCTTTGTTGAAATCTCCCGCGAGCAGGCATTTACGAAAGGGGAAATTGAAAATACTACAAGAGTAGAAAAAAACAACAAGCCAAAAATCAAACGATTTTTTCTCGTTTGCGTTTTTTTCTTTTTTTATAAAGAACTTCAACTTCTGAATTTTTCTCTGTAAGAGTATTTTTTCTTTGGTATTCTATTTCAATATTAAAGTCAGTGCGATGAAATACAGTATATAAGGGAGGATTTTTTTTTTTATTTTGATAACCCAAATTCTAAAGACACTTTTTTTTTGGTACCATATCTCTTAAGGCAGATTTCAATGAATAGTTACTTTTATAACTTTTTTTTATTCACTACCTGCTCTGAAATATCAACTATGGAACTTTGGAAACAAAGTTTCGAGTAGCATTATTTGACATTGATTCAATTTTCATATTTTTTAAGGTTGAAAAATTGTCTTCTCTATTTATCATCATTTTTCAATATATACACCTTTATGAAATACTTCTTATTCTATCTTTATTCAAACATTAAATATTTTTCTGTATCTTAATCGCCTTCTTTGTAGGATTTATTTAAATTGTGAATATTATTATTTTAATTTAATTTGTAAATATTAATATGAAATAAAATTCTTTTTATTTTAAGGATTTCAAAAACTTATCATGAAATTAGATTCTTTTTATTTTAAGGATTTCAAAAACTAGATTAAAATAAAAAAATAAAAGAAATTAAATATCACATTTTTCAAGCAAAACAACAACAACAACAACACTCTTTTGCATTAGAGCGTTCCAAAAAAAAATTAACTTCCACAATTTTAACTAATTATTATATATTTATTTTGTATTTTCCTGCACCTCATTATCTTGTCTAAAATATCGTTATATAATTAGAATCTCGTCAAGAAACTTAGTTAAAAACCTGTGTTAGTTAAGTACTTTGAGTTAAGTACATAGCACCACACCACACCTCCATTTCTCGAACTACTGTAGTGCCTTTCCGGTTTGGTATATATGTAGGTAAACTTTATTAAAAAAAAAGATTGCATTGCAATTAATTGGAAAGAAACATACAAATGGTAAAATATGAAAACATATAACATAGCAAAAATGAAAAAAATAGAAGGAAAAATACCTGGAGTGTATTAAAGCTGGATGAATGAATATGATAATGTACAGTATGAGTTAAAGAATAAAGCAATCATAAAAATGTGAAGTACTAGAAGAGGCTATGAACGAAGTGCGAGGAGTATTTAAACATCGCCCGGAAAAATAGGGTTAATTTAATTGGAACAGTTCTCCATGACGAAGTAGGAATCTAATCCTGTTTATGATACATTTTTTGCGAGATGAGTTATTAAAGACTCTTTTGTACCAAAGACTTTCTAGCGAAGATAAGAGTTTCGGGGTGCCATACAAATTGGCGCTAATATATATTTAAGGATTGCAATACCGGTATACAGGGATACCGAATAACGGTATTTTGAGCCATTTGTACAGTTTTGTAATACCGGTATTCACAAGTTTAAATGCTATTTTTGCGGTATTTACTAGAATTTTTTAAAATTGTCTTCACTAGATGTTCAGGGATCGCCAATATAGCAAAATAGTATACCTTTTTGTTTTTATGTCTTCCTAACGGGCGGAATTAATTAGCTAATGAATGGCTTAATTAATTGTTTAAATCTAAATTAGTGAAACATGGATTATCAATGAAAGAAGACATTGTATCCATAACGACTGATAGAGCAACAGTTATGAAAAAAGTTGGAAAGTTGATTGGTGCAAATCAGCAATTGGGCTATGCTCAAGGAATTCAATTAGGAGTAATAGATGTATTATACAAACAAAAAGTAAGGAACAGAAGAATCCAAATGCTGCAGATATAGAAACTTCGGATTCCAATTTTGAAGAGAGTAAGAGTGAGAGTGATATTGACAATAAAGAAAATGACAATGTTACTGTTGAAGAAGAGATTGCTAATGAGGATGAAATATTAACCCATCAAGAAATGCTTCCTTCAATTTATAAAGTTCGAAAAATTGTTAAGATATTTAAACGTTCCCCTATAAAAATTACATATTACTAAAATATATGCTAACTGAAAATAAAACAATATATGTTAATATTAGATACTAAAACACGTTAGAACAGTTTACACTTTTATTTTTGAAATTGAGAAATCCAATCCAAAAACAATAATCGATTTAAACCTGTAAATTAATTTTTAAGATAGGGAATTCGACTTTATGTCCAGAACTATATCAACTCTACTTCTAATAAAATAGACTATTAGGGCATCATATCGGAGAGATTCTAATTTATTAACAGCTAATGCAACAATAAATTTCATGTTACAGTCATTGAAAGAACAGTACACATCACTATCTGAAGAATTATATATTGCATTGAAAAATCGCACAGAAGAAAGGCATACCGAAATAGAAAATGTCTTATGGTATTTACATAATTATAAAGATCTTAAAAATGAAAATGAAAAAGAAGAAAAAAAAATAGCCAATTCAAATCTGATTCAGTTTATAGTAAATTTTCTTAAAATTTTTTACCCACAAACCTATCCACATTCAGAAGAATTCGGTTCAGTTATCGAAGATTATAATGACACTAATGTCGATAGTGAAAAGGAATTGTCTCTTCAACAAAAATTAGAATTAGAGATAAATAAAAAAAATCAACAAACCAAAGTACAATACAGAAATCAGCTATATCCAAAACCAACCGACGAGAAATAGATTTATATGAAGATGAAAGATTTAGAGGAAAATGCTTGGAAAAAGTATATCATGCATTGCTAACAGTACCACCAATTAGCGTAGATGCCGAAATAGCGTTTTCGACAGCTGGTAATTTTTACACAAAATTACTTTTCAGGTTTAATGACAGTTCAATCAATGCTTTATGTTTTTTAAGATCACATTTCAAAAATTTGTAATAGTACCACAGACTGAATAGTGATATTTACTCTTTCTTTGTGATTTAAATAAATAAGATGTCCCTTTACTTTTTTATGATTTTTTATATACTGTTATAATTTATAAGTTACAAATTATTTTTTGTGATATTTACACTCTCTAATAAAACTAGGAGATAAAACAAAGAAACGCCTGTGTTTTCTTTCTTTTTCTAAAATTTCTAATACTGGTATTAAAACCGGTATCCCGGTATTAAGATCTAAAAAATACCGAATACCAGTATTGAAATTTTTGTCCGATATTGCAATCCCTATATATACTGCTACACATAGAGTTTTTAATGGAAGTTAAACACAATGAACATTCCAGGCGAACAAGTTGGTCACTAAATTAGGTTAATATTAAAAACAACGAAACTTCCGAGTAACGTTCAGCTTTTTAAGTGTTATTACAACATTTTACTAATAACTAAATTTATTTCAACACAAAACAAAATCTCGCAATACAACAAAATATAAACAATACTAATATTCTAGACATGCAAGCTTGTCATCAAATTCGGTTGGTACTATGAACAGCGAAACTTCCACTTAACATTTAGCTGCTTAATCATTTGTAAAACATTTTTACGGACAAACGAAGAATTCATTTCGACACAAAAACAATCTCGCAACACAACAAAACTTAAATAAAAACAACATTCCAGACGAACAATCTGGTCGCCAAATTCGGTTAGAGTATGAACGGCGAAACTTTCGTGCAGTGATCAGCTTTTTAATAGATAGTAAAACCTTTTTACGTATAAACGAACTGATTTCAACACAAAAAAAAATCTCGCAATACAACAAAAGTTAACAGCATTTTCATCATTCCAGATGAAAATGCTGATCGTTAGATTCGGTTGGTATTGTGAAAAGCGAAACTCCCACTTAATATTCAGCTCTTTAATTATTATTACAACATTTTTACTTATAAACAAATTTATTTCAACACATACAAAAAAATCCTGTTAGTAGGAAACTCGGTGGTTATGAATATTTGTTGGAGTGGGTATCGGTAGCCAAAACACTGACAGTGATGCATGTCTTATTTCTTTTAGCTGCAGAGATAGTACAGAGTGGATATTTAAAACTTTCTCAACCACAGCCAAACGATTTTTTTTTCTTTTAATGCATTTGGCAAGCATCGAAAGGGGGAGTAGTGCTCTAAATTTAAACTAAAACACGGTTTCTTTCCACTAGATTAAATGGATTAACATCAAATTCTTCATTCCCTCGGAACAACTCTTGAGATAAAAACTGATCAATTACCTTCTGTTTTTACATTCTTGTGTACAAAATAACCAAAGAGAAAGTCCTGTATTCATCAAAAACTTTTACCTTGAGATTTTGATGTCTCTGACATTCTTGAGGCCAAAAAAACGCATTTTTGAAATTACAGCCTCTCCGTCTTTAAACACAATAATTCAATCACGCTTTGAGTCAGGAAATTTTGTACATGGACTTTATACCACATTTGTAGATTTCTGCTCTATTTTGAAGAAATCCATACTCCGGAAACACGAATCAAATGAACACGATAATTAAAACGTTTAAACAGCTTAGATAGATGGAATTTGTCGCATAGGCTAAGTTTCTGAAATGGAGACCTCTATCAAGTTTGAAATTTAATCCGACAAGAAGTTGACCATCTGTCTGTCTGTACTTTTGTATGCATGAAAAATGAGATAATTATTTAGAAAATTGAAATTTGATTAATAATTTAATATTGTTACGCAATTTCCTCCACTAAGTCCGTAAAACCAACGGATTCGCATGTATTGATTGAACGGTGTAAACAATCAACAGGCCTTTGTAACAAACGACGACCTTATTAACATGAATAAAAGTACAGCAAATATACAGCCGAGACGAATACAGATAGCACACAGCATCACACTACAACAAACAGTAGCGCACAAGTAGTCTGTAATAAGTACAGTACAAGTAATATGTAGTAAAAACAATCACCACACAAAGCAGCCAGACCGAACTCAACAGGAGAAGGTAAACGTATCTACGAACTCTCCAAACGGCTGCAATCTTCCACTTTCTTCTCGTTTTAGCTGCATCCAACTGCCGACTCATTACTACACGACTGGCTACTCCTCATATGATTCGATGCTTCTTCCACAATAAACACCAGGACTCGGCGCACGGTTTAATTCTCAATCCACTAATCACTGGATCTCCTCTAAACGCTTGCATTTCGCTGGAATGATCCAACGAAATCGTCGTTGACTCTTTATATGACTATATATACAACTACGTTACAGCTGCCATTCGGCTTGAACTGCCGAACCTTAAGTTTTCTCTACAGGACAGAGAAGAGTCTCAAGGAATCAAGCATATACCAGCTCTTATTGGTTCTATCTCCAAAATTCTTGAAAATTCCAGTCTCATACATCATGTCTCCAAAGTGATCAAATTTTTCCCAAGTCACCAAATGTTCACCAAGTTTGTCCCCAAGCTCTGGAATCATTAATCCGGCATTCGATAAGCGTCCAATAGAACTGATCGTAAAACGGTCTTCCCTACAATGAAATTAATCAAGCTGGGAAGCAACATTATATATTAGTAACAATATCTTATGTGTAGATCCATATCAAGTTTTCATCCAAGGCTGTAAACGGGTCTATGTGTAATGGGCCTTCCCATGCATGTAAACACAATAATTCTAAAACGCAATGAATTAAAAAATTATATTGGTATGTGATCTTGTGATTACAAGTGTAGTTCCATGTAAAATTTTGCTTTTAATCTGTCGAAAAAAAAGTACTTGTAAAAGTACTTTGTGTTTTTGAACAGTATACCGAACTGGTTGTATTGAAAAACTTTAAGTTTATGCCAAAGAATGATATTTCCTTAATGTTATTGGCCAATGTCATTCAATTAATACACAAGTTCCTGCTTTTTTTACTCTACTCTGAAAAACCTAAATTTCTCAGTTAGAAATTAAATAACTGAGTAAAAAACTGATAAATAACTGTAAATAAATAATAAGTAATAACGACATTCATTGGCTTTCTCAAAGTCCATTATTTTATATGAGTGTGATGGAATAAAACGTTTATTGAGGAGAAAGCGGGAAAGTTTTGGGAAGACTTTCCAAAACTTTCAACTAATTTTAAAGAAGATTTTCATTTAAAATTTAATTGATATTATTTCAACATGAATTTATGTCAATGATGGTAGTATTGTATATGAGTTCAGTTCTTATGATAATTTATGATAATTAGTTCAGTATCATAATTAAGTATTTTTTTGTTGTTCATAAAGAGCCGGTAGTGTGCATAAAAGGCTCCTTTTACAAAATCTAGTCTATCTACTTATAAATTTTAACAATCATTTTGATTTAATAATCATGTTAGTGATTTAGTTTAAGTTAATTTTTTGACTAAATAATTTTGAAAAATTAATAATATTTGTTTATTTGTTTTAGAATAAGTGTATCACTAAAAAAATGACTCAAGTAATATAATATTTCCAAATTTAGTCGTGATAAAATTAATAATTTCTTTCTTTGCAAATTAAAGGATTTGATTTTTATGATAATTTATAAGCAATAAATAAACTTCAGGGCAGATATACATTAAAAATAATTATCTTCAGAACTTATTAGATAAAATTTTTTGCAACAAATTAAATGAATTATTCACTTTGCAATATATCATAAATAAACAATTAATTATGTTTTATTTAGTATTTCAAGATAAGCACATACTGCAGCTATAATATTTTATGATTAATGGAATTTACACTATTTATGAATTCATTTATCTAACAATTAGACCAGTCACCTTCTTAATCAACCCTGCCTCCCCCCTCTCCACAGTTCATCTATTTAGTCAGCCTGGTCAGAAATAAGGCTCAGCTTATCTGTGCTACATTTAGAACATAATTTTAGCACTATAGAATAGAGGCAAATTACACGTCGTCACAGTTAAATGACCCATGTACATGCCTTTCTTATCTCCATGTTGTTTATCTCATGTTGAGTGAATCATGTTGCCACGCCATTTCATTTCTCTACAATATAAACAACGAAGATAAACCACTGGAATATTCTCCTCTCAAATTTCTCATATTCTTACACAATATTTCATTTTATGTTAATTTTAGTAACGAGCTAACGTATATAATTTCATTTATCTAAATAACTACGCTTTATTTCCTCTTGCATAACTGCGAAAATACAGACTGCGAGACGATGTACTCCTTAATAAAATTGGGCTCATAATTCGGTAATGGATCTATATTTTGGATATGAAAACTATGAAGTAAATATTAATGAACTAACTTTTTACTTTCTCATAAACGATTGATTGTAAGTTTTACGACCAATTGTAAGTTTTAAGTTTCTTAGAAATGCATTTAATAATTACATACATTCCTTCAACTAGCAGTCTTTGGAGACCAGCTTCCTCTCCAAGATTGTTGATTTTTAATAGGTTTTAAATGATTAATATGAAACGAATATTTTACATTTCAGTTTATTTGATATGATTTAAAAATAGGACTTTTAATTGAATCATACTGGAATAAACTGTTAAAAAATTAAAGTTGTATGTATTAGGAAATATAAGCAATTATAAGGGAATATAGTAAAAATCCTATATCGAAATTAATGATTAAAAAGTAATTTTTTGTCTTAATTTTTAACATTAGCAAACACACGCGATTGAATATTTTGACGGATGAATTTGAATTTCATAGCATTGATAAAGCAACTGAAGTGAGGATTACTTTTAAAACAGCTTTTTTCAAACTAAACTAAACCAAACCAAAACTAACAGTAAAAGCATCGCAGCGATGTAAATTAAACTTGAAGAACATTGGAAATTAACTTATTAAAATTTAGGAAAAAAATCTGTACAGAAATGAAATTGATATCACGGAAGATATAGTGTTTTTGAATTTGAAGAGAAGGCAAAAACTTTTTTGAAAAATTAATAGTTTTGAAAGTCATCTATTTCCAGTAGATTAAGTCATAGCCAGTATCCATTGTGATGGTTTAATCTATTTTCACTTTCGATTATTAAGCTTTAAGATTAAAGTTTATTTTTTAATTTCTTTTACATCTTCTGACTGATTGGAGTGTTTGACACGGCGAGAAGTATTTATAATATAATAATTTTATTTAATTAGCGAAGAGTTGAACTAAGTATAGCTGTAAAAACGCTGAATAAAAGCAGTCTGCTGAAACTTTCGTGCATCGATATGTTTACATTTCACTGCTTCCATTCCGTAATAAGAGCGATTTCTATGTCACATATGTTAGCGTTTTATGTATATAGATTAAAAAAATCTTTTAGAAAAGTTGAGTATTTTCTAATCTCGAAAATATTAAAAATACAATCTTCGTCACATCTTTTTCGGCATCAGAACTTTGATGGCAAATCTACAAATTATTTTAACATATCTTTTATAATTTTATATGACCGTATGTGATTTCTTTAACTCCCAAAAATAACATTATTTTTTAATGTACATTAAGGGATAATCCCAAATAATCTTCATATCTACAACATATGTTAAAGTATTTTCAAAGCAACAAAGAAATTTACATAGAAATCCCATGAGTAGACGAGGGGAATTTACACATATTTTCCATTTAGATTATTCTTTGATGTCAGACATCTATAATTAGAGAATGTTTATATCGGCAGCTTTTGTATGCCAAGATTTCAAAATCGTCTGCATAGAATTTCAATTATATACACATAGACTTATCCACCTTCCACAGCAATATTTATTGCCATTCTAGATTCGTAAATTGTAATGGATTTTCATTTTCAAAGGGTTGATACTGAAATGATAATATTTCATATGAAGTATCTAAGCTAATTGTTAATTATTCGCTTAGGATAGTTGAGTTAATTCCCGACTAAATAATTTAATGTGTATAAAATAACATATGAGTTTTGAAAACGTTTAATTAATGAATTAATATTTAAACATATGTGTGAGTTGCTTTACGGAATTCCATTAATCAATTTGGATTAAAAGTACATCTGAAGTACATGAAAATTCTCAGAAAGTACATCTGAATTACTATGTACAATCAGAAGCCCGCCGCCATTAAAACTATAATTAATAATAATTATAAATATAATATATGAATGAATGCAATAATTTAAAATGCTCTTAGTAATAACATATTGTTTCAGATTTCTGTTACAGCTTCCCACTGCAGTTAGGTTTTTGATAAGGAAGAAAATCCCACGCATAATTTTAATGGATGCTGAGTCAATGAGCTTCGATATGGATGGCCATTAGACGATTTGGCGAAGAATTTAATAACTTCTGTGACAAAAATAAAAATTAATGAAGCTTTTGGGATTCTAGATCTGTATCCATCAGCAGGAACGCCTTTTAGAAAATTTGATAATTATTATAATCCTATTAATGAAATTTTGGGATTTTAGATCTGTATCCATCAGCAGGAATGCCTTTTAGAAAATTTGATAATTTGTCATGGGAGCTATAAAAGCGGAGGTGCAGAGATAGGAATCAGTAATAGTCAGTCGTGAGAAAATGATGGAGATAAATCTATTTTTAGACTGAAATCTCAGCAACTGGTCAACTGTCCAATGGTTCATGTAATTTAAATTCGTAAGATAACATTCTTTTTCTCTCAAATCAATCTCGTAATTTTACAGCGATGTATTGTATTCCTGGTTTTTCCAGCTGATCTTGGATACGATTTAAAATTATTATCATAGAAAACATTTGGTGGTTGTAAGTTAAAAGAATCCAGAAGCAGTCAGATCCTATTACCATATAAGTGGGAAAAAATACATAATATTAATTTTATTTATTGAAGGTTGAAATGGCGCTTCAAAACATGCGTCTAATTTATGCACTCATATATGTCAAGGTACAAAGGTTGCAAGTTTTAAAGTTAGCTATTTTCGTTTCAGTAGACTTCATCTCAAAGAAAAAAGTGAAATTAAAAAGTTGCAGATATTAAAAAGCCCTATGCAATTAGTTATAAAAATTATTACTAGATTAATTAGATCATTTTAAAAAGTGCTTTTTTCATTTTTTTAAAGTTTAAGCGAAATTTTGGGAATTCCTTTTAAATACATTTTGTATAGAAAATGAATAACAGATGAAGATTTTGGATCAATATCTAACTTTTATTTTTTTGCGAAATCTCTTAAAAATTACTTGAAAAAAGGGTTGTTATAAAAAATGGTATCATAAATGTCAAAAAAAATTTTGAAAAATAAATTTTAAGTTAACATTTTGTCTTCATTTATCAAGCTTGAATTCATTTCATGATGACAGTTAAACTCGCGAGTTCTATTTTATTATATTTTTCGAAAATCAGTCGTCTAAAAAAGAGATATTTTTTTCCGTCTTAAAATATAATTTTCACTATTTTTTTTATAATCAACCGTTACTATATCATTTGAAAGCGTAGGATCCTTTTGAATTAGAATTTATTTCGGTCCATGAATTCTAACAATAACAAGTATTTTCAGGTAGTTTTTCGAGAGATTTGTTTCATACGATAAAATCGAATTACTAAAAAATATACTGCTGCTATTGTTCTGAAATTTCACCAGTTATTTTCTTCTAATTATCATATACTTGCGCCGAATTCCGAAAGTTGCGCAGAAGTTAAAATGAAACTGCGAGTATGGTCTCCCCAAAACTTTCTCGCATACTCTCTAATAAATTTGTCAAGCCAGAAAACGCCTTACATGGCACTGATACAAATTAGTTACGAAATATTAACTTTTGGCGTGAATTTAACATTTTTACTGAATCTATCGCGTCATGCTTGGCGAGTTATTTGGTGATTAATATCTGGCATGAGATTAAAAGTATCCGAAAATTTAATTTGGGTTTCAGACATGTTTTTCTTAACCGTCTGCACAAAATTTTAACACAAAACTGCATGCATTTGTAGTCACAAATTCCAATACAAAATTTTATATATTTATTTCATCGCGGTATCGAGTTATTGTGTTTACTCATTTCTGAAAGACCGACAGACAGTCAATCTATTGTTGGATTGGCTCAAAATTTGACTGATGTCTATACAAATAGTATCTATAGATGTTAATTCTGTGTAACGAATCTTATCTATCTAGCTCTCTTTGTTCTGTGGTTGTCGTGAGAACTTATATTCGAAGAGCCAGGCAGACGGACTTCCTATAAATAGATTTTACCCAGAATAGATAGAAATCTACACATTTGATGTAAAGACCGTATACCAAATTTAATCCTTCTAGCTCAAAGCGTTTTTGAACTATCTTTGTTTCAAATAGACGAACGTTTTCCAAAAATGTGTCTTTCGAACTCAAGGCGGTAGAAAACGTGGAGATTCGTCAAAATCTCGAGTTCGAATTTTTTAACGATTACTATACTTTCTCTATACTACGCATACGAGAAAGTGATAAAATACTTTTCTAAATTGTTGCTTTTTAAAAATATAATCCAGAACTAATTAAACTATCATTGAGTTTATATTTCATTGTGCAGATCAATTTATTACTTACAACTTTTTATTTTAAATCTACTTCTTGAAATTGACAGCATCTTATTTAAACGCGAAAGATCAGTGTTAAAACAAACCCCTCCCCCTTTCCCTTATTCATTAACATATTTTGGTGTAACTTTAGAGGCCTGTTTTGAATAGCTAAGCCAATAACTTCGATAAAAATGATTCTGTTACGAATTTTTCCAGGAAATATATAGTTCGACAGGACAGCATGTGTGGTGAATAGCTTATAAGCCAGATAAGAGTTACGAAACAGGAGCACTTGCTTTTGTCTTGTGGTCTTGTTACTCGACTGCGAGCCCCAACATCCCAGGTTCTGTCCTCTCTCATAATAATCCGTTACACATGTAATGTCATACTCTTTAGGTAAAGTATCAGCTTAATAGGTTCTTGGATGATGGTTTCCATTTGCAAGATTAGATATCAACAAGATATTGAATTTATCAAAAGAAATACATTTGTTTATAAGAAATTTTAGAGTCGTGAACGATAACTTGGAATTAGACGATGGACGATAAATTTTATTGGCTCTTTTATGTCATATAGTTCACAATTTGATAATTAAAAAGGTTTTGTTACTGGAAGCATAATAAAACTATGCTTAAAAATAATTGAAATTTAACATTACAATATTTCGTTGAATAATTTGGTCGTCACAGTCGGCATGGAAATAATAAGTGGCATTCATTATTTTCCTTTATCCAAACGCTTACTTTTATTGAATCTTTCTACATACAGAGTGATTATAATTAAAGTGATTCTATTTAAATCCCTCTAAAATCTGCGCTGCCTATCGGATTTTGACGAAACTTTGTATAGAAAATATATAGACCTTGGGAAAAGACTTCTCCAATTAAAAATATATTTCATATTGGAGGAATTGTGGCGCCTAGAGAATGACTGTGAGAAAAAATTTGTCAGAATCATTAAAATTTATTTAATTACAGCTTGTGCTCCATTAGCACATTTGAAAGTGCATTATAGTGTTTTCAATGATAGAACGAAAAACAATTCAACGGATTGCAACAACATAACGCGCAATGCTGGATTTCAACTCAGGTAAAGTCCTAATTCCTCCTCCATAAACACTGTCTTTTAGTAATCCCCCCCCAACTAAAAATCACAGGGATTTAAGTCGAGTGAAAGAGGAGACCAGGCTTCCGAAAAGATCCGGATATCATACGATTTTCGCTAAAGTTAGCTCAAAGCAGCTCTTTGACTTAGCGCATAATGTGGAATGTTGCACCATCTTGCACGAAGACAGTAATCTGCGATTATTACTATTCCTGTAAAACTGGAATGGCTTGCTGTCAGAGGAGTTTTACAGTACTGTACACTCGTGATAAAGTCATGTTTTAGGATCTTCAGGAGTGAGAGATTCAAAGAAAAATGGTCCGAAAATAAAATCAGCAGTAAATTCACACCATGAAGTAATGCAACCATTGTTGGTGCAGATCATTAGGAGATGAAACACCCCATATACGGCATTTTTGATTGTTGATCTCCATCTACCGAAACGTGCACCTTATCTGAGTATAGAATTTGCCAAGGCCACGTGTCATCAACCTCGATTTTCGCCAAAAATTGGCAAGCAAATTCATAGCCTGTTTGGTGGCAGCATTTGCACCACGTGGATCATATACAAATGCCATTTTAAAATGGATCGCTGAAATTTTTCGTATTGTCGATCACGGATTCGCTAACTCACGTGACAACTATCAAGCACTTGCTGAAGAATAGCTGGAACCGGAGGCTTTTCCAACCACATCAGTAACTTTTACTTCGACAGTTAATTCGCAACCGGTTTCAGCGCTCTTTCTGGCAAACCACCCAAGTCTCTAGTTTCTACAAATTTCATAATAATCTTCATCAAGCCATTCTTCAAAGCATCAGCATGAGAGCAGATTGAAATCAACTTAAAAAATAAAAAAATGTTAGATATAAAAACATAAGTAAAAAATAAATCTTAAAGCACGACACGAACCGAGTACCTGCCCGAGTACAAATTGCTCGTTTAAAGTTATAAGATTTTTACTGAAGCTCGAATGTTTATCTCTGTTTGTTTAGGTTCTGCTTGGACTGGTGGCGCCATCTCTTGAACTCTAACAGTTAGGTATAAGATTTTTTTGAGTGCGTGTGTGTAAAATCACGTTTTCTTTTCAGAAAAGATACCTATATAGATAAAAAGCAAAATCTTATCTAAATATAAAATTTGATCCAAATCATTAGAGCCGCTTCCGAAATATATCGAAAAATATATATACTGCTCAGCAACGGATTGTAAAACCCTCCGCATTTTTGCGCATGCGTTAGGATGGGTTTAATTCGTCAAAATAGGAGTGAAAGGAAAGATGAAAGGTGGAGATGTTTACATTTACTAGTATCTAATAGGGGAAATCCAAGGTCAAAGGAA
>JAPMOR010068394.1:269804-288066 GCA_026543865.1 Argiope aurantia | reverse complement strand
GCATATTTCTGCGATGAATTTTTCACAAGTACTTATTGAGATTTCGGCTAAGAATTTTACTTATCTAAGAATCTGCTTATCTTTGAATATTTGCTTATATTTCAGAGAAATAGTAAATGTTTTTTTATAGAAGTACATGATTTTTTTCTATAAATGTCGGTAGGTTTCAGTTGGAATTTCAGCATCCATCCGCACGTGATGTTTCCAAGGCAACGGCGTAAATCATTTGATAAGCAGAATACATCAGAAAAGATGAACTATTTAAAAATAATTTTGCCTGCCATTTCTAGAGTATGGAAATTCTACATCATTTTTCATATTATTGTTTCGAATGACGTTGAATTCAGAAATGATTACGTGAGGAAATGAATGTGAAATTTTTCTAGAATTATTTACAAAATATACAATTCTTTTGTACTTTCTAGTTCTGAAGCATAACATTAAACAAAAGTCTGATAGAAACTACAGAAATTAATAAATTATTTTTATTTATCATATCATTCCATCCGCAGTCAATGCAATTAACACCTCCGGAATATTTGCTTTTGGTAATCAATAGATAGCATCGCTGGGGTAATTTCCTTTTGAAAATCAACGAATCGCCTGAATCAACGAAATCAACGAATCGTAACTTTTTATTTATTATCAGCAAATGGCATAATTGGAGTAATTTGTTGTTGTTATTATTTTTTGTTAATCAACATATGACATTATTAGAGTAATCAGATTTTTATAATCACAAGTGGTATCACCAGTGTGATTTTCTATTTATAATTAACCAATTGAATCATTGGAGTAATTTGTTTTTTGATAATCAATATATGGTATCATTAGATGAATGAATTTTTGATAAAAATATGGATGACATTATCATTGGGATATTTTGTTTTTTATAATCAACAAATGGCATTATTTGCACATATATTGCACTTGTGTATTCTTAGATGGTAACATGATTTAGAAAAAAAAATAGATATGATGGATTGATTAATTTGTACGAAATAAATACTTTTAAACGTAAAATATTTCTAAATTATATTTTTCAAAATTTAATTTTTTTTTACTAGTAAGTGATAATTTGAATTGAAAAGGTTATAAAACAAATAATGATAAAGCTTACTATATCTTTAAAAATGACTGATAGAAATTTGAATATTTTTATAAATTAACTAAAAGTCAGTATACAAGTTTTGATTATTTTACATAAAAATGATCCAAATAGTTTCCAAGGATATAATATCCGTTACAGATAGATAAATAGATAGATTTGTCATATATTTACATCTTTAAGAAATGTTATCACAACCCAGACTATGTTATCAACATTTAATGTAAAAAAAATTATGCGTTAAGGTAGTTAAAAAATAGTTAAAAATGTCAAATGAAAATTTTTTAAAACAGTTAAAATAGTACTTCAAAAAGCCTTAAGTATTGAAATATCTTAAATATATCTTTTTATTTTTTGTGTAAGATTCTAAGATTCGGAAAGTTTAACTAGAGTGTTAGATTAGATTTGCATAAAACGTCTCAATATGTGGCGTGAAATTATTTTGAAATCATTTTTTTTAAACACGAAAAAAATTCCATTGTCTCTCTGATCGCATTTGCGCAAACCGAATTTTTTTTCGATTCATCACTTATTTGTGAATCTTCCAAGTTTGCACAAGTTTATGACACATTTTGTCTATACGAACCCATTGTGAGTTTCCTTTATTTTAAGATAATGCTACAATTCAGTCATTCAGAAAGATAAATTATTTTCCAACATGAAATAAGAAAAATCTTTATTTTTATACAATAATAAAAGTGCATGTTTAATACCTGTTTTTTAAAAATCAAAATTGTTTATTATAAATCAGTCATTCAGAAAGATTTGTTTTCATAGAGTAAAGCAAACACATCTGTTTGATCAATGAATGATTTTGTTTAATCTGCCTCTTTAAAATTCCAGTAAAATAACCAGAATTCTAATTCTGGCTATTTTTCTGGAATTTTAAAGAGGCAGATTAAACAAAATCATTCATTGACATTAAAGGATAGTAATGTATATGACATTAAATGTATGAATTGTAGTTTCAAAAATGATGAAAAATACATATCTTTAAATAAAAATAAAACTTATGTTGGATAATATCGTTATTTTTAAGGTAAAGTTTAGAAACAACCACTGACAAATTGATATTCAACAGCCAACCACTAAATCAAAGTACCAGCATATAGAGGCTTTCTAAGAAGAAGCAAAGTCAATATTTGTATGCCTTTCAAACATTGAAAACAACCTCATCTTTAGTATTGATTCTTCAAGAATGCTCTATCTTCTTAAAAATTTGAAAACTTTCTTTTTTTTTCTATCTGGTTCTTTAGAAATTTCAACCTGGAAAGCAGCTTTAACTCGAAGAAAGAATGAATTACTCAAAGAATTTTATGAAGCCTTTTTTTGTGTTATAGTGCTTCTTAAGTGTTTACAAAAATTTGAAAGGCAAAATAATGAAAGTAGTTCTTAAAGAAATATTGGTATTTCTTATTCTTAAATATTATATTAAGTATTACAACTATTCGTTTATACCTATATCTATTCATTTTCCTATCACTTTTTAAAGACGAAGGGCAGAAAAGAAAAAGGAATCTTCAAAGAGTAATATAACGAATGAGAATAAACGCCAGCTACAATGAAAAATCAATTGATTTGATTCTAGATTTGTAGTTTATTCTTTGGACAAATATGGGATTAAATGTACAGCTTTGCTTCCTCCAGTTTTTCCCAAAATTTGAGGCGTTATCTTTTTAAAGTGATTGTTTATTCATGACTGAGAGTATTGTACGTTCCTAACTACTATTTCCCCCTCGTTTTTGGTAATTATTAGATATTATTGCTAAAAATAAATATGCTATATTGAGGCAATCCACGAATCTGTCCATATTTTAGACTTCTTCAGAAAAGTGGAAATGGTTACCAGTTAGGGCGTGTGCCATCGAAGAAAAATTATGATGGGTTGAGGGAGTACCCGTTCAGTTAGGGGCTACCTCCAGTCGTAACGAGAAGTGGAGGATGCACTGTTTGCTGTAAAGCGTCAGGGACTGGTGTTCTTCTAAGAAATGCAGAGGAAAAATGAGGCATGAGAACAAGTGAAGAGACTGTCGTAGAACGACATAGGGCCAGGAGCCAATCAGAATCAGCTATCAGCTAGGAGAAGGCAGAGATGTGGATACTGGCGGTTACTGTCAGAGGGAGTAGAGTTGCATAATGATGTAAGATTTTCTAGTATTATAAGGGGCAAGTCAGGAAGCTGTTAAATTCAGGTGGGCAGGTAGTAAAAAGATCATTGAAAAAGTGGATTGATCAGAATGAGTCTTTGTTCTTCTTTAATTTTAATTCCTTTAGATGCTTGATAAAACTAAGGGATTCTCTAAGGATGCTGCGTATTTTTTTGAACTCTTTTTCATTTCTTTAAAATCCTGTATGTCTAGGGAGTTTATTTCGTTGTTGATTCTGGCAAGTATTGAGGGTTGTTGTTTTGTTCGGGGATTTTCTCCAAGTTTCATCTGGTGGCTATTATGTGCAATTCCTACGTTTTTCTTAGCGGCGTCGGCATATAATCTTCAAAGGGTGGGATAGGTATTGTTTGTAAGTTTTGTTTTTAAATTTTTGTCCCTTTTCCTCATAGTTAATGCATATGGAGTCCGGTATGCACTCTTTGATATCTAAACACACAAAACCCCCCACAATAAAATGTATACAACAATAATGTATATTGAGTATTTTGGATTCTGTTTTTAAATTATTTTTAACTAACTGCCAAAACAAGAGTAAAAGCGAGCCAACGTTGGTGAGAAACCACATCTTGCATTTTGGACAAGCGTGCGGTAAACAGCTAAGCGAATGAAAGCGGAGAAAATTTAAATATTATATTTGAATGAAAGCCAATTAGGGAGATAACGTTAAAAGAATATGAAAGTAGAAAAATTCGTTAATGAAAGTTAACCTAGAGGGGGTGAGCTAAATTTAGAAGCGGGGAATACATTTTTTAGAATAATAAAAGAAATAAAACAGAAGCATGACAAAACAAAAGTGAAAAAAAATAGGAATGTTTGTGCAAGGGAATCCACATGACCGAGGCCGTCTCGAGCATGCGCGGAGTAAATGTTTTCTCATAAGAAGGAAAATATTCGATACGCAGGTTTCAATTCCAGCCAGTCTCATTCGAGTCGATCCTTTTATCGCTATCGAATCAATTGTGAATTTATATGTTATATATGTTTTCTTGTTAATTACAATTCACCATATAAAATATCCACGGCAACAGATTTATGCAGACTAGTTAATAAATTTTAAAGCGGAAGTAAACAAGCATTAGACGATAGTCAAGCATCAACAAATACACAGACGAGCGTGGTTCCGAAAATGAAATCAAGGAAATATTCTCAAGAATACTTAAATTTTGGGTTTACCAGTACTGAAGTAAATGAAGAAGAAAGGCCCCTGTGTATCATTTGCTCAAAATTGTTGGCCACAGACAGCATGGAACCTAATAAACTAAAACGACATTTGAAACCGCTTCATAGTGAGCACGTCAACAAACCCAGAGAATTCTTCGAATTGAAATTAAAATCATATAACAAGTAAAAATCATTTTTTAAAGAAATTTTGTGTATGTGAATAAAAAATGCTTTAATTGCATCTTACAAAGTTTCATATAAAATAGCCAGATGTAAAAACCCTTACATCATTGGTGAAGAGCTTATTTTGCCAGCAGCAATTGAGATTGTAGAAACTATGTTTGGAGATAATTTTTCAAAACAATTGCAGTCCATACCTCTTTCAAATGATAAATTTGCCCGTCGAATTGGCGATATAGCTGAAGATGGATAGTGTCAGCTTTTCTCCAAGTTGCGTGACAAATTGTTTTCAATACGGCTTGACGAAGCAACAGATAGTAATAAAGATGCTCATTTAATTGCCATGTTCGAATTTGTGGTAATATGTCAGTAGTATAATTAATTTTCTGCAAACCAATAGAACTCAAAACATCAGCACTAGCATTATTTGCTCTTTTAAATGATTTTTTGAACGAGGCAAACATAGAATGGAAAAATTGCATCAGAATATGCACCGATGGTGCTCGTTCAATGTCCGAAAGATTCCAAGATATACATACAAGCACTTTTAAAATAAAAATCGCCTCAGTGCACACATTGCATGATCCACAGAGAAACTTTGACTTCGAAAGAAATGAGTTCTGGTTTGAATATTGTGTTAACTACAGTTGTAACCGTAGTAAATTATATAAAATCGAGATCCCTGAAATCGAGAATCTTTTACGCACTTTGTGAAGACATGGATTTAGTACATTCAGCATTACTATTTTATTGCGAGGCTAGATGACATCACGTGGGAAATTTTTGCAATATGTTTATGAATTAAGAGAAGAAATCGATATTTCCTAGAAGAAGAAAACAGACAGGGGGCCGAGAATTTTCGCGATATTTTATTTGTGATGGAATTGAGGTACTTGGTCGAAATATTCGAGAGCTGAGACTGGCTATTTCTAATATTAAACATTCCTTCTTAAAACTTTGCTCTGCAAGACAGGCCCAAGGAAGTCACTAATAATTATTAAATTTGTTTTTAATTTAGTATGTTTTGATTAAGTAAGTTGTTTTACTTCAATAAGTTATTAAATATGTCGAAATGTATTTTGTTTTCTATGTGTATGTGTGCTTTCCTTTCAGTCAGTTAATCAATTTTTTTAAATAATATTTTTTCTTGGATATTCTGTCTCCCCCCCTTCTAGTGTGCTCGCGCCCTCCTAGGGGGACGAGCCACACAGGTTGAGAATCACTGGGTTAGAGACTTTTCTTTCAAAAATTCGTGTGCCATTGAACGAAACAAATGGTAGACGAAAAGAACAACTTCTAGATAATGGCGACGGTTAAGGGAGTAAGACCTCCCATTTTAGGATTTCCAAGTACGTTGTGACCGGTTTTGAAATATATAACCAAGTATTTGAATGCTGGAATATGACTTTGTCATGTTTCCCTTGGTACTCTCACTTTTTCTCCTAAAATGCTCGGCTCAAAAGCATCAACTTCGTTTGATATCGAACTCCTGCGATAACGTCACTCGATTTCAACAGCTCATAACGTATTATACCGAGCTGTCCCGAACAAATATAAAGTCTTGCCACTATAAGCGGCAGTGTATGTCAATATTTAAGTAATAAATAATGTTGGCATGCTTTGTGGGGGAGGAAATGGACAGATTATTATGTAAATAAGAAAGGAAGCCATCCTATCAGCCATACAATCGTTGAACCCAGAAATATCAATAGAATAAATAAAGAAGTTCTTTTATTTACAGAGACTGAATTGCCCTCTAGAAACTGAACTTTCTTGCCAAGGGGAACGGGGACAGAAATCAGTATGCGTCATCACTCCCAGCAGATAAGTTGAACCTCAACCAGGATCTTCTGGACTTCACCTTCATCGTTTTCAATCGCTACCGTCTGCAGGTATCCACTTTGGCACTATAAACCATTGATTTGGTGTGTTGAAATCTATCACGGTATATTCTTCCATCAGAGATGAACTCACCATAAGCATTTGAAAGCAATCGATGCACTTCAGCAGCAGTTTTCTTCAAATGAAATTAAAGCTTCCCGCAAATGACGAGAATTCGACACGAATACTCATATTTTCAACCTAGAATAAACTAATGATGGAAATACAAATTCATTAATTTGCTGCCGTTGTGCTGACAGATGTCGAAATTTGTCCCCAAATGTCAAAGATATTTCTGATTTGCCAGTTTCAAACAGCACTTACTACTTTTTACTTTCTCGTATACGTGGTATACAGAAAGTATAGTAATCGTCGAACAATTCGAACTCGAGATTTTGATTAATCTCCACGTTTTAGCCCCTCCTGAGTTCGAAAAACACATTTTTGAAAAATGTCCGCCGGCTTGTCTTTGACAAAATTAATTCGTAGATGTTTTGAGCTATACGGTTAAAATTTGGTAAATTGTTTATACACCAAATTTGCAGATTAACATCAATTCGTTGAATAAAATCTGTTCAGAGGAACTCCGCTGGTCCGGCTGATCGAAAATAAGTTAACACGATAATTATAAAATGAGGAGAATTAGATGGATAAAATTCGGTATGCAGATTTAATGCCTATATTGTAGACACCTGCAAAATTTTGACCCAAATCCTACAACGAGTTGACAGCCTGTCGGTCAGTAAATTTGATAATTCAAAAACACAATGACTTAATTATATCAAATTTGGTACGGATTTTGTAACTGCAAGTGTAATTTTGTATGAAATTTTTGTTTCAATCGTTTGAGAAAAACGTGTCTAAAACACAAATTAATAACCTCGTGCCAGGGATTAATCGTCAAATAACTCGCCAAGGTTGACACGATAGATTCAGTAAAAATGCTAAATTCAAATCAAAAGTTAATATTTCGTAGCTGTTGTACGCCCAATGTAACTGGTTCCCTGGCATGACAAGTTTATTAAAGAGCGTGCAAGAAAGTTTTGTAGAGACCAGTTCTGCTAGATTCTTTTCCCGCTGCAGATTACATTCGAAATATTGCTGAGGTCATCCATCGATAAATAATGGAGGCAAAGCTGTGCATCTAATATTTCCGTAGAATTTACAACGCGTCCAGTTTTAGAATTGCAAATAACTTTACTTTTTTATATATAGCGAAACTCGGATGGATTTTCATGCATTGAATCATTTTAAATCCTACTGGGATTGCAATATCAGATTAAGTTCACTACCGGTATTCGGTAATTTTTAGATCTTAATACCGGGGTACCGGTTTTAATACTGGAAATAGAAATTTTAGAAAAGGACAGAAGACACAGGTGTTTCTTTGTTTTATTTGCCAGTTTTATTAGAGAATGTAAATATCACAAAAAATAATTTGCAACTTATAAATGTATATAAAGAATCACAAAAAAGTAAAGGAACATCTTATTTATTTAAGTCATAAAAAAGGGCAGATATCACTATTTAGTCTGTGGTACTATTAAAAATTTTTGAAATGTAATGCGCGATATACTGTTTCCAAGTATTTACCTCTAAATCCCTCATCTTCAAATAAATCGATTTCTCATCGGAAGGTTTTGGCTATAGCTGATTTCTGTATTGCATTTTAGTTTGTTCATTTTTTTTATTTATCGCTAATTCTAATTCTTTCCCCCATTAGATACTTTTTAGCTCGATTTTTTTTTTCCACATGTATACAAGTGTTGTGTTGTTTCTGACAGCATTTTATTTTAACTTAAAATTTCGTATTGATACGTGTAGCAAAAGTGATAAAAAAGCTTTCAGAAATGGTACGAAGAAAATTTTACATAATATCATTAAATATTGTGACTGAGAAGCAGAAAGAGGGGAATTAAAATAAATTCATAAAAATTGAAAAAAATTAGTAACATATAAAAAAGAAACATTTTAATATAAAAAAGTTCATTATTATTTTGTAAAAAAGTAATTGCTAAATTTTAAGAACAGAAACGTTTCATTTATTCTTCATAATTTAATGTTTATGTCCCTTATATTAAATAAAAAATGCTCTGAAATATTTTATTGTGCATTAATACTTTTTTAATTCTGTATTACTTATTATCTGTAATGTTTACATGTCATAAAACCGCGAATCTTCATTGCTAAATGTAAACATCTCATTTCATCTTTCCTCTCACCCCCTATATGTCGAATTGAACCCATCCTAACGCATGCGCAAAAGCGTGGAGGGTTTTGCAATCCGTTGTCAAACAGTATTTTAGCACTTCTTTTGATTGTACGATGCAACTTTGTATTCACAGTCTAATTCATTTCGTCCGCTAGGGAGACATGAAAACAAAAACGTATACTATTTTGCTATGTTTGCAATCTCTGAACATATAATGGAGACAATTTAAAAAATTTCTAGTAAATACTGAAAAAACGGTATTTAAACTTGTGAAAACCGGTATTACAAAATTCTACAAATGGATTAAAATATCGGTATTCGGTATACCGGTATTGCAATCCCTCAATCCGGCAAGATAAATTTCATGATCAACTCAATATTTGAAACGATAAAGAAAAACAGAACAAATCAGAATATATGACCATTATTCCAAAATTACAGATTCTACTTTTAATGAAAATCATTAAAGAAAAAATTATTTGTCCATCAATGTGCTTGCAAAAACGTTATTCAACAACGAAATCAATGCGATGGATTGCATTCAAAATTCATTTGTCAAATTATGGATTGCGGGTGATTTATCAATATGTTTATGCGTATACGTAAAACCATTAGTCAATACCATAACGAACTAGAAGCCTGGATTGGAGGGAATTTTATGTAAAGATTGCTCATCAGTCTTTACTTTTGAATTAATCTACTATCAATCAGAGTTTATTTGTCCTGATTATGTGGACATAGTAACTCAAAAGCGAAGTAATTGAATTCAGTATCGTTTGTTATCGTTTTCTGCTTCATAGTATTATAAGCAATACCATGCATTTTGAACATCTTTTTATTGTCAGATTGTAGTCAAAATTCAATACAGAACTATAATTTCAGTTAGAAGATAAAATGCCAAATTTCATTTATGAAAATCATTGCAATTTTGAGTGAACGCATAACCATGCATGCATTGTACAGACCGATAGACAGTGAATTTGTTGACAGATTTTATGCTAAAATCGATACGTATAGATATTAAAATTTTATCCTCTTAACTTTATATAATGTGTAATTATCATGTTTGAACTGCATTCAGATAGACTACTTATGAATGAATTTCGTTCAAAACTGGATGGAAATTTGCACATTTGATGTAAAAACCGTATATCAAATTTCATTCTTCAAGTTTCAAGCGCTTTTGAATTATTGTGTTCGCAGATGAACATTTCACTGGCATTCAGACAGACTTCTTGCGAACGGTTTTCGTTCAGAATTTGATTGAAATTTATAGATTCTATGTAAAAATCTATATATTAAATTTCGTTCGTCAAGTTTCAAGCGTTTTTAAGTTATTGTGCACGCAAACGAACATGATTCCCCCCCCCCCAATTTTTTTATATATTTGGGGAGGTTTGAACAGTTTAAATTCACAAACATTACAAAAAAAATTTCATAACGAGTACCAAAACTTCCTCTTTTCTTTCTGTAACAGAAAGTAAAAATACACTCATGTCCATAAGTTAAGGATCATTCAGAGTTACGCGTAAATCGAACTCTAAAATACATATATCATCCGTAAAATGACTACACGCATCTTCAAAAGTCATATGCAAATTGCAGGAAGCCACCAGATGACACCGATAGTACATCACAATGACGAGAGTGTAAGAGAGTGATGTATAAGGAATACAGGCAAAGAAATAAAATTGTTCGCAAGCGCTTTATAAGCCTTTCAGTGCAATAACAGCATAATTATGACACAAAAGACGCATTTGGATAATTTTTTGGTAGAATTATCGGAATGTAGAATTATTAGAGTGTCATCTCCAGGCTTAGGCAACGTATCCAAGATGATAGTAATGGGAGTAGACGTTACAGCACAGGTCGCCCCCGAGTTGCAACGTCGAATAAGGACCGGTATTTGGCAGTTACTGCCAAAAGAAACAGATGGAGCACAGCATCAGACCTGCCTCGTCAGCGCTCTTCAGCCACTGATACGACAGTTTCAAGGCAGACAGTGTGGAGACGCTTAGGGTAGATTGGTTTATATGCTCGTAGGCCTGTCAGATGTGTTCCACTTACTGCAACTCGCTGTCGCCTGCTGTTAGCCTGGCGTAGAGAGCATGCATTGTGGACACCGCAGCAGTGGGCTTGTGTGATGCTTTCCGACGAGTCCAGGTTTAGCTTGCAGTCTGATTCTCGCTTGACTTTCATATGGAGAACGCCTGGTACCCGTTACCATCAAGAGAACATCATTGAATAACGCCATTATGATACTGCAGGATTGCTCATTTGGGGAGGAATTATTCTGAGTTCCAGAGCTGACCTGCATGTTCAAATTGGGACTATGACAGGTCAAATGTATCGGGACAATATATACGTTTGTTTTGGGACGCCATGGGAGCAGAATTCGTTTTTATGGATGACAACGCTCGTCTTCACCGTGCAAATATCGTAAACGAATGCCTTCGATCGGAGGATATCACCCGTATGAACTGGCCAGCATTCTCATCGGATTTGAATCCAGTAGAGCATGTGTGGGACATGCTTGACTGGCGATTAGTAGCTCGTCAACCACCTACTACATGTCTACGGAACTTCAGAGAGCATGGCTTGATGAGTGGTGTAATATTCCCCAAGATCAGATCGCTAATTTGATGCGCAGCATGCTTAGGCGTTGCACGGACTGTATTGCATCGTCTGGGAGAAATGCAATGTATTAACCATCATACCAACCATGTAAAATTGGTTTTTGTAATTTTTTTTTTGTAATTTGCTACAGGGAGAAAAAAATCGCAATTTTTATTAATGATATCAGACATATTGATATGATATCAGAATCTTTTTTGCTCTTTAACTTTTGTTTAATTAATAGGCTTTACAAATAAGTCACATTTGTTTTGCTTCTGACTCTTTCTTTTCCTGAACTTTCATTATCTTCAATTTATGGACACGAGTGTAAATAAAATAATTGGAATGGAACTCTAAAAGTACGAATGATATGGTGAATGAAATAAGCACAAAAATTTGTCTGAATTTCACTTTCTGCTAGTTTGTGAGAACTGAAAATTCGCTTTTTACCCTTTCAGTTTCCATTGTAAAATATTTGCACATTTTTTGCTCTTTTTCATTTACGATTTTGAAAGATATTAATATACTAAAATATATGAGTAAAGAAATGTTTTTTATAATAATTATGTTTCTCATTTAAAGCAAAATATGTACAAACATCTATTACTCTACTTTAAAAAAACTTTTGTTTGAATAATAATTTATTTTAATATAATAATGTTTCAAAATAATTTAATATTTCATCTGTCAATAATATATTTAAATATTACATGTTTCAATAATATATTTAAATATTACATTTTTCTTATTTTCAACTGTGTCAGAGCGAGAGATATAGAAAAATTTAACTTATAATAATATTTTTTTAGAAATATCATATTGCACAGAAATTAAACAATAGAAATATTACTACCATTCCATCAGCAATAAATGTTTTAAAACATTAAATTTATTTGTCAATTTGATGTCAAAGAATCTAAGTGTTTTTCCCAGTGTCTGTTTCTTCTATATTTTGGACAAAATGGGCGCATTTTTAATAATGCACTTATAAGTTGAAGACTTTCTACTATACAACAAGTTACGTCTTTTGGCTTTTGCTACTCAAATGCTATAATAAACATAGAATGAAAAATAAATAAAAGATGATATTCAAAAAGAAACACTCATAAAAGTATTTTCTAACCATTTTCGGGGCTGTATATTGTGCGAACTATTATGTTTTTATATAGCAACATCATACAAAAATATATTCCCATTATTTAAATGTAAGCCATAAGTAGAATGCCTTGAATTTTAGAGATACGGGGCTTTTCTGACGGTATATATTGATATTTTAAAGCTGAAGCTGATTTTATTTTTTATTTTATTTGTTGTGATGCACAATTCTCAAATTGAATTCAGTTCCATTGTCGGGATTGTTTCACAAAAACCTAGATTTCCCGTGATATTTTTCGATCAATGTTTTAAAGTTGAATAGAAAGAAATGCCTTTTTTAAAAATAAAAATAAAAAAAAAATTGTGAAGCATATAATCTAGGTAAAGAATGAATGAATTAGAATGGCAGCTAATAATTAGCTAAGAACTAGAATGGCAGCTAATAAAATATCTTGACTTTCTTAAACAAGATATATAAGTATTATAGTTTATTATAACTCTAATGGCTCAAATTATAAGAACTCCGAATATTGCGCGGGACATTCCGCAAAATAGGATATTATTATAGTAAATACAATAAAATTTCAACACATTGAAGGTTGGAAAATAGCACTATATTCTCAAGGAAAACACGGAGCACACGAAAGAAAATTCAAACGAGACATATAAAAAGAAGACCGCTTCTAGAAATTCACATTTGCCTCAGTGATAATTATTCCAAAACGAGAATTTGAGCTCGTGTCAACGCCTCCGCTAATATAGTCTCCTACAGGGTATTATATTTTCTAGGAGGATCTGAAAATATTTGCTCCTGATGGTGATAGCAACAAAATACCATCAGGAGCATTTATTGAAATTTTATTTTTAGGATCAAATTCGCCAAAAAGCCAGATTTATCGCCAAATGACGGGCAGATTGTAAAAAAGTATTACACATCTTTGAAAATAAACGACACGTTTCTGAAAGTTCTGTTATGTCTCTTAATCTATAATTGTATATATTATTTGCAAGATTTATCTTTTCTCAAACAATTTATTTTATTACTCATGTATAAACGACATGAAAATATATACATTAGGTTTACAAAAAAAAAAAAAAGTCAGAAAATGTGCAAAAATTCTAATTTTAGCTTTGAACAAATACAGGACCGTTTTGTATAGTTATTGTAATTCTCTCTAAGTGTAATATGAATTATCATTGCATGATTCCTATATTTTTAATGAAATTCATTAATATAATTACACAAATATTTGCTTGTGATAATAAAAAAGATAACAATGTGTCCATATTAATGCATTGAAGGACACATATGCTTGTAGCAGTTTATTATTTAGGACAATTATTTTCATAGAGTTTTATTTTTGAATGCATTAGCAAAACTTAAAAGATTCTAATTTCACTTTCCTATGGTTGGCTTTATTACTTAAGATCCTTAGTTTATTAAGAAGCTAAGAAGGGTGGAAGCATACTGCCATTTAAGTTTGGAAATGTCATCTTCATGCGATAGATGGAGCTGCAGTAATTCCATTGATATCAAATATTCATAATAAAGGCATAGTCTGGGATTTTTGGAAGTAAATTAATAGAACTAAAACCTCATATTTTAAAATATGAAAAGCGGTGATGTATATTTATAAGCGGAATCTTGAGGGAACATTTGGAAGCCTCAAGCAAATAATTTGCTTTGAATTTTGGATCTAGTATGGCGGTGTTTTCCCAATGTCAACTATGTTGTTTTTAACCTTGGAATGAAAATTGTGAAACTTCAATGAAAACATGAAATTTCATTGGCTTTCCGATCTAGATAGATGAAATTTAATATACGATCTTTATGTCAAATTTGTAGATTTATATCAAAATGTGAGCAAAATCCTCTCAGAAGACGTCCGGCTATTCGAATACAATTTAGAACGATAACTACAAAACGAAGGGAGCTAGATAAACAAAATTCGATTAAAAGAATCAACAACTACAGTGTAGATACATTTCAGATATTGAGTCAAATCTTGTGGGTCTGCACTTCCAGAAATATATATATGTTCAGAAATTCAATTTAAAATCTGGTATGGACTTTTATGAGTAAAATGGCAGTTACATGTCAATATTTTGCTTCAATCGATTGGGAAAAACGAATCTAAAACGCAAATTCATTTTCTATTACTATTAAAATGATGCAAGGGATTAATCGCCATATGACTCGGCTCACATGTTAGATTCAGTAACAATGCTATATACACGCCAAGGGTTCATATTTCGTAATTACTGCACGCCAATGTCATGTCAAGTGTTGTCTGAGAAAAGACCTTTATTAGAGAAGATGCGAGAAAGTTTTGGGGAGACCACTCCCGCTGGCTATTTATCGAAATATTAAGAAGTATTTCATAGTTTATGAGTTCAAATAAAATTTAAAATATCATTTTTATTCGGCGTATGACCCTGCGAAGATTTATTGCTTTCAGTTATTTTCATTAAATGCTTAGCCAGGTATTTTCACAAACTATTTAGTAGAAACCAACCTGATATTTTAATAGTTGGATTTCAGAGATGCATATCCATAAGAGGTATCGTTTAAGATTATTATTTAAGAGATTAGCAGACACTTTTCTGTGAATTTTGGTTCTAGAGCGACGGTGTCTCAATCCATGTCAACTTGGAATGAGAATTATGAAATTTCAATGAAAACATGGAATTTCATTTGCTTTTTAATCTCTTAGTTTAATTCACTTTGAAAGATCTGCATTATTTCATGAATTGGAAACTGTGCAAGAATAATTTTTATTAATAAAAATAAAATCAAGCATTGCATAATTTATTATTTCACATTAAAATTTATATTTCGATTGTAATTATCTATTATTTTCTAACTGGATCATGATAGAAAAGTTCATGAATCAATAATCATCCTGATTGACTTCTTTATTGATTCCATTATTCCAGGAGTAAATATTTTTTTGATTGGAGTAAAATATTATACCACTAGGGTGTTGAAATTCGAGGTTGGTTGATTTTCTGCTGCATGGTTTCACTTATTCGTGGAATCAGATTGACTCATATTATTTATGAAATATAATTATTGAAATAGTTACAGAAATACTTAATACTCTTCGATTAGTGCTTAGTTAGGTATATATCTGTGAGTAATATGGTGAAGGGACCATTTTTTCTCCAAATGTAATCCCGATAGTTTCTTTTGTAACACTAACTGCCATTTGTTGCGAAATATTAAAGCCCTCCAAAATGGCTGACATTTAATGTTCTCAAAAGGATGGCACAATTCATCGTGTTTAACTAAATAATCTTAAGTCTTACGGATTCTCATTTCTTCAAGTTCTGAATTCTTGCAGCGAAAGATATCAGATAGAATTGGAGTTAATTTTATATTTTCATTTCAAAGTTAAATACTTAGGTGAAGTATTTGGGTAAATTTTTTAATCAGTTGTTAAATTCCACATGTTGAAAGGACATTTAGAAAATCTGGCTTCTTTAACAAAGGGAAATGAGAATATGAAGAACTTCAAGGCATAATAAAATTTGATATTTGCGAGTAATACAGTAACAATAAAAATTATAAATCATATGCTTCCTGCTGATCTCTATTTAATAGTAATTTATTTTGTTCGTCATTCTGGTAGATAAAATTTACTAGCATTACTGAATTTCATGCTATATATGAGGATTATCCAGAAATTGTTTTTCTATAGTGTGTGAAAAGAAACAAAATACAATTGTTTGGTAAGAGTTATTATAAAAGACACAGCAATATTTCATACCTTTCCTTAGCAAATCAAGTATAATATTAAACTGAATTTAAATCTTATTATACTTTGGGATTAGTTTCTGTAGTCCAGTTTTACAGAAAAATGTTCACAGGAGGGGAGTTAGAATGCCATAATTATCTGTAGATTTTCGTTTGCGTGAAAGTGATGACAGGAAAGAAATTTCTCCAAATACAAAGATAATTGAAAGTCCATGGGAGCAAGATCGGGACTATATAGTTGATGGGCAAGTAGGTCTAAGCAAAAAGTCTGTAGTTTTTATATGTGTGTGCGTGTGTTTGTCATATGTGAACGAGTGTTGTTTTGGATCAACACAGTAGCAGAAATTAGCATCCCATTCTAAATGGCTCATCGCAACTCGTCTAGTGTTGCGCAGTACCTTCAGCATTCAAGACTTTATCTCCCAATCAGCTTCAGAAGAAAGCTCCGACAGCTTCGCGCACTATACTGAACGTTAAAATAAGCGTTATCGAACTTACAGTTTAGCATACGATTACCACTTCCATAATCTACAATACACTTCCGAATATCTAGCCTAGTTTTCTTTGATCGTAATTAAATGAGAACGCTAAATTGCAGAAGCAGTCATCTATTAAGAACATTTTAAGAAACTAAAAACTGCAAGATTTGAGTCTTATGTTAGGTTTACCTTTTCTTATGAGTGTGAATATAAAATCAGTAAAAAATAAAATCAGTTTGAGCCAATTCTCTTAAGAATTAGACCTATGATTTACATCAATGTCTTGTTTATGTTTCCTGCATTTAAGTTTGGATTACAGAATTTAGGTAAAAATGTTTAGAGTTTATATTCGTTAACTTACTTTTTCTCTAATAAATTCTTAAAACATGCTGTGCAGTATATAAATATATATAAACTATCAGTACAAAGCCTTCTATTTTAATTCGACACGTTACCGGCAACTGCTTCTATGATTCACTAGGCAGTGGCCGCATCCAAATTCTACGTGGCTTGAGATAAATGGAGGGCTTAGTGCTCAATAAGAAGTGAGAAAATAAGTATTCTAACAGTGAATTTCGGCAAACAAAAAACTTTGTTTTCTGGTATTGATGGGCAAAGAAAGGAATTCATAGGGCTACGGCTTATCCGGCTTGTTTGTTATTCGATTTGTCCTTTCCCACATGACGCCGGATACTCGAGAGTGTACTGTACTTAAATAAAAAAAATAATGAATGAGCTTTGTTTAACATGTTATTTGAAACTATCTGCTATATCACAGTATTCATTTTACAGTTTATCTTTCATTACTTATATTTTCGAAGTTTTACCGCTCTAATAGTTAGTTATAAACAAATATTTATTTTTATAAATAAAATCCCATTATTTCTGGAAAGACACCTGTATTAATAAACTTAAAAAGCAAGAAATATAATTACAGAAGTAAAAAAAGAATAAAGCAAAAAGCGCGACTCGAATGGAGACATCGCAACACATGCGCTATCCATGATGTTCGGATCACTTTACTGTACAGCTCACATTTTGAAGTTGAGCATACTTATTCTAATAGTTAGTTATAAACTTTTGTGTGAAAATTCGTTTTTTTTTCTTCTGAAAATACACCTATATAGATAAACTTGAAAGTAAAATCTCTTCTAAATATAAAATTTGATCCAAATCGTTAGAGCCATTTCCGAGATACTTGAAATAAATAAATTTATATATAGAGAAGAATTGCACGTTTAAAATTATAAGGTAAATATTTTGCAGAATCCTTCCTCCATAGCTATCAATAAAATCAGAAATTTATTCTCTTAAATATTTGATTAAACAAGAAAGATAAAACGATGTTTGAGTTTTAAGGTAATAATATAATTTATAATTGAAAATTAGAAAAAAAAACAATTAAAGCACTTTCTAAATTCGTCATTTTTTCCCCATTTTTAAATTCGTATCGTTCTGAAGACAATTTTAGAAATTTAAAAACGACGTAAAAATAATTTTTGAGTAAGAAAGCGGAAAGTCCCCCCAAAACAAGCATAATTTTAATCAAAATTTTTTTAAATTCACCCTTAGATGCCCATTAGCAGTCTATATATATATATATAT